>JAXQQM020065324.1:0-64098 GCA_034641835.2 Pinus albicaulis
AAACTAGGGTTCCCAGTCCTTGGCATTCCTTCACCTGGGCCTAGGGGCATACTAGAATAATTTCACACTAAACCATGCAAACTTAAAAGTAACTTAATAGATCCATAAAGTAATAATAATCATAATTCCTAATTTCCTATTGTACGATATGATGCAAATTATTCAAACATGAAGCAATGAAGACATGCAATGTCTGAATTTCAAGATTGATGAACCAATACAAGAAGTTAGAAACTAAAACTTTGATTCAATACTATGTGTCCTAACTCCAGGAAGGAATCTAGTTTGTAGTATAGAACATGCATCGTGTATTATCAATTCTTAATTGACAACAACTAAAGGACATCTACCTTATCAATTCCTTCCCATTTTGTGTTTTTATGTTATATTCCTTATAAAAGTGTCAAATTTCTCTCAAAGTAAGCAACCACTGAATAAAATAAAAAATAGTTGAGATATGACTGAGAAATGGTCATTTATTTCTTGAAAGGATCTTCACAATTTCTTTGGTTGTTTTTCATCTCAAGAAACAAGAAATGACCTAAGAAACTATCATGATGTAATATAAGAAACAACACGGTGCAATGGCCATTTTCAAAGCCAAATGATGTCCATTAAGGACATGGCCTTTATTTGGTTCCTGTTTCATAGGAGTTTTGGGTAGAAATGGAACTTTGTTGTACCATTTCTAGTAGTAAAAAGGGAAAACCTTCTTTTTCCATGGGAAATAATTTACCTTTCCTTTTTCAAGATAATCAAAATCACAAAAAATATGAACTATACTGCACACATTCTTGGATAATGTGAAAGTGGAAAAGGAATACCCTACACAAGTGATGCACACATGTACATTTCAACACTAATAGATTTTTGTAGTTGAAATGCAATGCTTGTTTTCATTTAAATGTAGGGTTTTTAAAGCAGGGAGAAATAATGGCTGTCAAATTAATAAGCGTTTCTTTGGGAAAAATTTAAATCTTGTATTGGGTGATGAAGATAATAGAGGGTATTGAATCTTGATTCTTGACATCTAGAGAGAACCCTACAGCCTAACACAATCCAATGGAATTGACCAAAAAATTCCAAATAGAGTCAACCCTACTATAGGAGGAAGGGCCTGCAGTAAGAACTTACCGTTTTGCAAGAACTGAGGGCGAATGTTGTTCTGCAAGAGCTGAGGGCGAATGCAGGGCAAATGCTGTTCTGCAAGAGCTAAGGGCAAATGTTGAGGGTGAATGCTGTTCTGCAAGAGCTCAGGGTGAATGCTGAGGGAAAATGTTGTTCTGCAAGAGCTCAGGGTGAATGCTGAGGGCGAATTCTGTTCTGCAAGAGCCGAGGGAAAATGTTGAGGCCGAATGCTGTTCTGCAAGAGCTGAGGGCGAATGCTGAGGGAAAATGTTGTTCTACAAGAGCTGAGGGTGAATGATGTTCTACAAGAGCGGAGGGCGAATGCACGCGTGATATTAGACGTTAATGTAGCTATTGCGATGGATATAAGTTTTGTATTTTTAATAAAATCATTTTTATGAAGCGCGCATATAAGTTTCGTATTTTTATGTAGCGCACATATAAGTGTCGTTATACTAACGGTGGAGAAAGTGTCGCTATTGCGATGGATGCCTCCAAACGTCGCAATCGACACTTAGACATTGTGTCGCACTTGCGACATTTGGAGGCAGCCGTCGCAATAGCGACGCTTTGGGGCATAGTGCCGCAATTGCGACGTATTCCTCCAAACGTCACAATTGCGACACATTATCTAAGTGTCGGTATTGCGACACTTTTCTATAAACGTCGGCATAGCGACGGTTTCGGGTGAGATTGAAAAAATTTGGGGAAATTTCCGACATTTGGTCAAAATCGTTGGAACCAAGTGTCGAAATTTCCCCCAAATGTAGTAATGGGTTGTCTCTGATGAGAATTCAGTGCTCCTATCCTTTTTTTTACTACTAGACTGGCTGCACTGGCATTATTGTATCACCTAAAAGCATCAGATATTTCCAAGTAGAGTAGGGTAGGTAGGGAGTTTCAATAAAGCTCAGCCTGTGAGCATGTAGTTAGTTGTTTTTAATTTCTACAAAGTCCAGCAAGCCAGATAGCCTAATCTGGGCTTGGCTATTTTTCAATTTTTGTCTTAGAATGTAGAGAAGAAATCTGCTAGACAGTTTAATCCTAGCAAATACTAGTTTAGGGAAGAGAAACATATGAGGCCAATAGTTCAATCTAGTCTCATGGAGTAATACGGTTAGAAGTAGAATAGGTTTACTTTCCTGTTTGTAAAAAATTGATGATGTAAAAGGTCTGCTAGTCAAAATGCACCCTGGAAGAGAAAGTGATAGGACTATAGTATGGGTAGGTAGTTGTTTGGGATAATTTTACTGCTGATGTAATGTCTTCGTGATTTGTGGTAGTTGATCCAAGAAATAAAAGGATGTGTCAAGTACTAGGCATCTGGCCTACACCAAATATTTATCTTCTGAATTCTTGACTCCTTCAAGAAGAAGCCATCCCCATGTGGAGCCAGGGTTAGCCCCCTATAAATTTTTTGACAAGCAAACAGGGGGCTAAATGTTTTTTGAGCCTTCAAGAAATGCATTTCCTTTGAAAAAACATCATCCTTGAAGCCTCCTTGGGCCTTTGTCCTTTGATGAAATCCTTCTGATGTTTCCCATTATAAAGCCTCACTGATTATGACAAATTGTTCTCATAAAGGCCTTCATTCGCCCCTTGTACTCCTGCAGAATTTTCCATTTCATCCCTTCTTCCCCTTTGTCAAATTCCCCCTTTTCTACCCGCCAAATCCCCCTAAACCTTCTAATTCACCTTCATTCCCCTCGCAAAGCCTTCATATACCCTTGGGTTATCCAAATAGCCCCTCTTTCCCTCTATCGTTATCCCTTTGGGTCTAAAATTCCATTGAAAATGGGCCAAAAAACCCACATTGGAACGTATAGAAGGCCTAGCCCCTTTCGGCCAGCCCCAAAAATAGTTTCTTCACATGGTCCGGGCGCTAGAACCAAGAGCTAGCTTGAAAAGTGCTCATCGCAAATGTGTATCGAGAGCGTTTTGGGTCATCGATATGTGCAGATGTGATGACATTCACAAATATCTGTCGCGCCGGTGGCCCACCCTGTTCACCTCTTTGATCGCAGATCCCCCGTCCGTTTGACCCGCAAATCAACGGTCCATACGTCACCTGTCCCTGTGGTCCCCACAATCGTGCCTTGTCCAAAACCAGCTAGTTTCCATCGCACCGCTTCTGGAGGACGGGTGGTATTTTTCGTTTCGGAGCGATTCCATTCACTGCCTGACACGTGGCTCCGCGCACTGTTTAACAACCGCCCCCCATCGCGCGTTAAAGTTCAGCATTTGACCCGATGCAATATGCCCGTACGATATCCGATCTGGAGCAGTTAATCCAATGATGATCGCGCCACGAAGTTACACGGTGGATAACCCAAGGCAAATAGACCCCTTTCCCACCATCTATCGCCTTCTGATGCGTTCTCAACCGTTGATCTCCTCCTAAGATCGTACGGCCCAGATTAAATCAATGCCCTGCCGTTGACCGAGTCCCACCGCCAGAACTCCACGTCACATGCCTTCGTGGCATTTCCACCATTTCTTTTGTGTTTCACCCAATTTACAAAACCCTTCATCGTGCATTTTCCGCCGTCGATCATCACCCCCATGCAGGATCGAACGGTCAGCATGCTCTTTCTCCACCACGCCTCCACCTGTCTAACCCTCCACCATTTTTGCATTATTTTTCCTGTTTTCACCATTCTACTGCATTTTTTCCATTCGCCTCCACCATTTCCACCATTCCTCCAGCCTCCGAAGCATTCTCCCACCACCACCCTGGATGTTTTAATTGATTTGTTCTCATTGTGTAGGGTTTTTCACCAGATTGGTATTTTGCTCTGTTTGTCATAATCGCAGTCAATGTGATTCAAAGCACAGAGATGCCGTTACAGTAAAAAAAATTATCAGTAGCAGAGATAAAGGTGTTAGAGCTCGAAAATTCAAGATCAAATGCTCTAATCCTCATTCAAGGAATTAAGGCGCAGTTGAAGATTAAAGAAGCACACGAAACAAAGCTATATCTGTATTCTATATCAGTAGAGTAATTTTCTCTAGAAAGACTGCCTTTCAGCGTTCTCCATGCCCTCAAGAAGCTAAGTACACTGACATAAGTCTCTCCTACTGTCAGGACCACAGTTATGAGTTATGGAGAGACCTGCAGACCTTTTCCGCCATGTCACTTATTTTAGAAAGCTAACACAGGGTACCATGAGTCGGATTTATTCAGAAGAACATACTTGAAGTTATTAACAAGACTTCTGGACCATGCTCCAGAGTACACACAATTAATGAAGAGCCATTTTGCGGAATGAGCATTCGACCTACCTCTCCTCTGTCTTAATGAGATCCACTTAATGAATATCATCTACTCCTGTTATTATTTTCTCCTATAAAAATCCCCAAGAACATATTGTAAAGGGTTGTTGTTCGGTTGTTGCTGTTGTAGTTAGAGGGATTCATTTTGACTGTTAGAACAGTCTTGGGAGGGAGTAGCAGAGTAGTTTTTAATGTAGTAAGCTGGCAGGAGAAAGTTTGGACTGTATCAGCCATTGAGCTCAGTGTATGTGACTAGTTTTGCATCAATTAATCAAGCAAATTTCACAGGATCCTGGTCTATTACTATGGGTGATGTTTTTCTTATCACATTGTTTTATTACATTTTTCATGCTGTTGATTTCTTCTGGCACACATCAGAAATCTGGCATAGGATTTACCCTTGTTAGGTACCCTATGTTTCTGTTCTCCCTGCCTTCAATTTTTTCTGCTAATAGTGAGATCTGAGGGCAGACCCCCGTGGTTTAACCAGTGTAGCAGATGTTATTTCCTACTAGCTGATGTGTGAACTCGGAGTTTGTTATTTGGATGCTTCTTGCTGGTGTCAAAGCAGGGAAGGTTAAAAGTCCTTCTCCGATCTATAGACTCTATCTTTGTGTCAAATCTTATCTCTATTTATTCCTCGGAGCATGCTAAAGCAGACCTGGAGTTAAATGACCTCTGGTCCGATCTATAAGCTACCCCTTTGTGACTTCATTGAAAGCTGTCTTTGAGTATGTCCAAGCAGGTCTGTAGTTAAATGACCTATGACCTAATCGATAGACGGAAATTGGGTTGCTTTCCTTCTTTCACTTTCAATCCTTAATGTTCCATCCCACCATCTATGTAAAAGATCCTTTAGTATAGATGACTTGCCCTCTGAAAGCCTTGGCTAGTTGTTTGCAAGTAATCTCCTTTCATGACTCCATGGCCCAATGGATGCCACATTCTTAACCTATCCTCTTTTGCTGAAACATCCTGCTGCTCTGCTCCTTTCCTTCCATTACTTTCTCAGTTTATGATCTCATGACTCAACCCAATAACCAACCAACCAAATCATTTAAGGCCCCCCCCACCTATGCTTCATAACTAGCCTAATACCTCATCTTGAGTTTTCAAAGATATATCATTCTTTGTATTTATGGAGAGATCTCTCTCCGGATTCAAGAGGGCTAGATCCTAGGATCCCAAAGTGGTTTGATGCTGTCTTATCTTTTGGTATTGCCAAATCTTCCAAAAAATAGGAACCCCAACATAATGGCGACTCTGCCGGGGAACAAAATCTAAGAGTCTATGCCTGCAAACACTGGTCTATTTCCCATTGTAGTCACCAACATAATGGCGAGTCCGTTGGGGAAAAAAGACCACTCAGCCTTGATTTGGTAAATCACTGTGGTGGACAGTAAATTCTTAAATCCTCCACCTGGTGACTCCACAGTTCCTAAATGATTAAAAGACTCCACCGGTGATCAGTAGGCCATTGATTATCTGTGTGTGTTCACAAGACTCCACTGGGAGACCATGTCGCAATACAACATCAGCCATGCTAAAGACCAATTCATCTCACTAATGGAAGACTATGAACAGTTTGCAGAAATGAATCCTAGTTTCATAGCAGAGTGTTGTGCTGTAATGTCAAGTGACTTGGCAGAGCTGGATGTGGAGGACCTTCCAGGGGCTATTCTTCTCAGCTAAAGTTTCAAACCCATGCTCAGGAAGATTTTCTTAGAATTGGTGGTTTAAAGGTATGAATATGAGATTGAACTTTTGGACTCACAAGAAAAATCATATCAGTTCAGAGACCCAAGAGCCTTTTTGGAAAGTCTCTCACCCCCTAAGAGAGAGGATATTCCACTGCCTTTCGATGTGCAAGAGGAAGGTGGTCAGACTTTCGATAGCCACTTTGAAGATGCAGTGGAGGATGTAGTAATCAAAGCTGCCCAGGATAAAGACAGTCTACCAATCATGGAAGGCCTAAAAGAAGAACTTGTACATCATGTGTTCATTGATCCTATGGCAGAGTATATTGAGGCTCGGGTCGGCTCAAATTCTCCAGTGTTGATCCTTCACAGGGGCCGAATTCATCAAGAGTGGTCACCACTGATGGTGACCTCAGTTTTGAAGAACCGCATGCAGAGCACCCTATGGTTGTCTCCGATGAGCAGTCAATGCTCCTATCCTTTTTTGTTACTGCTAGACTAGTTTCACTTGCATTATTGTATCACCTAAAAGCATCAGAGATTTCCAGGTCGAGTAGGGTAGGTAGGGAGTTTCAATAAAGCTCAGCCTGTGATCATGTAGTTAGTTGTTTTTAATTTCTGCAAAGTCCAGCAAGCCAGACAGCCTAATCTGGGCTTGGTTGTTTTTCAATTTCTGTCTTAGAATGTAGAGAATAAATCTGCTAGATATTTTAATCCTAGCAGATACTAGTTTAGGGAAGAGAAACATATGAGGCCAACATTTCAATCTGGTCTCATGGAGTAATACAGGTAGAAGTAGAATAGGTTTACTTTCCTGTTTGTGAAAAATTGATGATGTAAAAGGTCTGCTAGTCCAAATGCACCCTGGAAGAGAAAGTGATAGGACTATAGTATGGGTAGGTAGTTGTTTAGGAGAATTTTACTGCTGATGTAATGTCTTCGTGATTTGTGGCAGCTGATCCAAGAAAGAAAAGGATGTGTCAAGTACCAGGCATCTGGCCTACACCAAAGATTTATCTTCTGAATTCTTGACACCTTCAAGAAGAAGCCATCCCCATGTGGAGCCATTGTTAGCCCCCTATAAATTTTTTGACAAGAAAACAAGGGACTAAATGTTTTTTGAGCCTTCAAGGAATGCATTTCCTCTAAAATCACATCATCCTTGAAGCCTCCTTGGGCCTTTTTCCTTTGAGGAAATCCCCTCTGCTGTTTCCCATTATAAAGCCTCACTGATTATGAGAAATTGTGCTCCTAAAGGCCTTCATTTTCCCCTTATACCCCTGCAGAATTCTCCATTTCATCCCTTCTTCCCCTTTGTCAAAGTCCCCCTTTTCTACCCGCTAAATCCCCCTAAACATTTTAAGTCACCTTTGTTCCCCTTGCAAAGCCTTCATATACCCTTGGGTTAGCCAAATAGCCCCTCTTTCCCTCTATAATTATCCTGTTGGGTCTAAAATTCCGTTGAAAATGGGCCAAAAAACCCACATTGGAATGTATAGAAGGCCTAGCCCCTTTCGACCAGCCCCCGAAACAATTTCTTCACGTGGTCCAGGTGCTAGAACCAAGCGCTAGCCCAAAAAGCGCTCATCACAAATGTGTATCGTGAGCGTTTTGGGCCGTCGATCTGTGCAGATCCGATGGCATTCGCAAATCTCTAACGCGCCCGTGGCCCACCCCGTTCACCTCTCCGATCACATATCCATCGTCCGTTTGACACGCAAATCAATGGTCCATATGTCACCCACCACTGTGGTCCCCACAATTGCGCCTTGTCCAAAACCCACTGGTTTCCATCGCACCAATTTTGGAGGATGGGCAATATTTTTCATTTTAGAGCGATTCCATTCACCGCTCGACACGTGGCACCTGGCGCGATATGCCCGTACGCCGTCCAATCTGGAGCAGTTAATCCAATGGCGATCGCACCACGAAGTTGCATGACGGATAACCCAAGGAAAATAGACCCCTGGCTCACCATATGTCGCCTTCTGATGCGTTCACAACCGTCGATCTCCTCCTGAGATCAGACGGCCCAGATTAAATCAATGCCCCACCGTTGACTGGGTCCCACCGCCTGAACTCCACATCACATGCCTTCGCGGCATTTCCACAATTTATTTTGTGTTTCACACGATTTCAAAAACCCTTCATCGTGCATTTTCTGCTGTCGATCATCACCCCCATGCAGCATCGAACGGTCAGCATGCTCTTTCTCCACCACGCCTCCACCTGTCTAACGCTCCACCATTTTTGCATTATTTTTCTTGTTTTCACCATTCTACTGTATTTTTTCCATTCGCCTCAACCATTTCCACCATTCCTCCGGCCTCCAAAGCATTCTCCCGCCACCACCCTTGATGTTGTAATTGATTTTTTCTCATTGTGCAGGGTTTTTCACCAGACTGGTATTTTTCTCTGTTTGTCATAATCGCAGTCAATGCGATTCAAAGCACACAAATGCCGTTACAGTAACAAAACGTATCAGTAGTAGAGATTAAGGTGTTAGAGCCCGAAAATTCAAGATCAAATGCTCTAATCCTCTTCAAGGAATTAAGGCGCAGTTGAAGATTAAAGAAGCACATGAAACAAAGCTATATTTGTGTTCTATATCAGCAAAGTAGTTTTCTCTAGAAAGACTGCCTTTCAGCATTCTCCATGCCCTCAAGAAGCTAAGTACACTGACAAAAGTCTCTGCTACTGTCAGGACCACAGTTATGAGGTATGGAGAGACCTGCAGACCTTTTCCGCCATGTCACTTATTTCGGAAAGCTACCACAGGGTACCATCAGTCGGATTTCTTCAGAAGAACATACTTGAAGTTATTAACAAGACATTTGGACCATGCTCCAGAGTACACACAGTTAATGAAGAGACATTTTGCAGAATGGGCATTCGACCTACCTCTCCTCTGTCTTAATGAGATCCACTTAATGAATATCATTTACTCCTGTTATTATTTTCTCCTATAAGAATCCCCGAGAAAATATTGTAAAGGGTTGTTGTTCAGTTGTTGTTGTTGTAGTTAGAGGGATTCATTTTGACTGTTAGAATAGTCTTGGGAGGGAGTAGCAGAGTAGTTTGTAATGTAGTAGGCTGGGAGGAGAAAGTTTGGACTGTAACAACCATTGAGCTCAGTGCATGTGACTGGTTTTGCATCAATTAATAAAGAAAATTTCACAGGATCCTGGTCTATTACTACAGGCGATGTTTTTCTTATCACATTGTTTTATTAAAATTTTCATGCTGTTCATTTCTTCTGGCACGCATCAGAAATCTGGCATAGGATTTACCCTTGTTAGGTACCCTATGTTTTTTATCTCCCTGCCTTTAATTTTTTCTGCAGATAGTGAGATCTGAGGGCAGACCCCCGTGGTTTAACTAGTGTAGCAGATGTTATTTCCTGCTAGCTGATGTGTGAACTCGAAGTTTGCTACTTGGATGCTTCTTGCTGGTGTTAAAGCAGGGAAGGTTAAAAGTCCTTCTCTGATCTATAGACTCTAGCTTTGTGTCAAATCTTATCTCTGTTTTTCCCTCGGAGCATGCTAAAGCAGACCTGGAGTTAAATGACCTCTGGTCCGATCTATAAGCTGCCCCTTTGTGACTTCATTGAAAGTTGTCTTTGAGTATGTCCAAGCAGGTCTGTCGTTAAATGACCTCTGACCTAATCTATAGATAGAAATTGGGATGCTTTCCATCTTTCACTTTCAATACTTAATGTTCCATCCCACCATCTATCTAAAAGATCCTTTAGTATAGATGACTTGCCCTCTGAAAGCCTTGGCTAGTTGTTTGCAAGTAATCTCCTTTCATGACTCCATGGCCCAATGGATGCCACATTCTTAACCTATCCTATTTTGCTGAAACATCCTGCTGCTCTGCTCCTTTCCTTCCATTACTTTCTCAGTTTATGATCTCATGACTCAACCCAATAACCAACCAACCAAATCATTTAAACCCCCCCTGTGCTTCATAACTAGCCTAATACCTAATCTTGAGCTTTCAAAGATATATCATTCTTTGTATTTATGGAGATATCCCTCTCCGGATCCAAGAGGGCTAGATCCTAGGATCCCAAAGTGGTTTGATGTTGTCTTATCTTTTGGTATTTCCAAATCTGCCAAAACATAGGAACCCCAACATAATGGCAACACTGCTGGGGAAGAAATTCTAAGAGTCTATAGCTGCAAACATTGGTTTATTTCCCATTGTAGTCACCAACATAATGGAGAATCCGCTGGGGAAAAAATACCACTCAACCTTGATTTGGTAAATCACTGTGGTGGATAGTAAATTCTTAAATCCTCCACCTGGTGACTCCACAGTTCCTAAATGATTAAAAGACTCCACCGGTGATCAGTAGGCTGCTTATTATCTGTGTGTGTTCACAAGACTCCACTGGGAGACCATGTCGCAATACAACATCAGCCATGCTAAAGACCAAGTCATCTCACTAATGGAAGACTATGAACAGTTTGCAAAAATGCATCCTAGTTTCATAGCAGAGTGTCGTGTTGTAATGTCAAGTGACTTGGCAGAGCTGGAGGTGGAGGACCTTCCAGGGGCTATTCTTCTCAGCTCAAGTTTCAAACCCATGCTCAGGAATATTTTCTTAGAATTGGTGGTTGAAAGGTATGAAGCTGAGATTGAACTTTTGGACTCACAAGAAAAATCATATCAGTTCAGAGACCCAAGAGCCTTTTTGGAAAGTCTCCCACCCCCTAAGAGAGAGGATATTCCATTCCCTTTCGATGTGCAAAAGGAAGGTGGTCAGGCTTTCAATAGCCAGTTTTAAGATGCAATGGAGGATGCAGTAATCAAAGCTGCCTAGGATAAAGACAGTCTACCAATCATGGAAGGCCTAAAAGAAGAGCTTGTACATCATGTGTTCATTGATCCTGTGGCAGAGTATATGGAGGATTGGGTCGGCTCAAATTCTCCAGCGTTGATCCTTCACAGGGGCCGAATTCATCAAGAGTGGTCACCACTGATGGTGACCTTAGTTTTGAAAAACCGCATGCAGAGCACCCTATGGTTGTCTCTGATGAGCATTCAGTGCTCCTATCCTTTTTTTTTACTGCTAGACTGGTTGCACTAGCATTATTGTATCACCTAAAAGCATCAGAGATTTACAATTAGAGTAGGGTAGGTAGGGAGTTTCAATAAAGCTCAGCTTGTGAGCATGTAGTTAGTTGTTTTTAATTTCTGCAAATTCCAACAAGCCAGACAGCCTAATCCAAGCTTGGATGTTTTTCAATTTCTGTCTTAGAATGTAGAGAAGTAATCTGCTAGGCAGTTTAATCCTAGCAGATACCAGTTTAGGGAAGTGAAACATATGAGGCCAACAGTTCAATCTGGTCTCATGGAGTAATACGGGTAGAAGCAGAATAGTTTTACTTTCCTTTTTGTGAAAAATTAATGATGTAAAAGGTCTGCTAGTCCAAATGCACCCTGGAAGAGAAAGTGATAGGACTATAGTATGGGTAGGTAGTTGTTTGGGAGAATTTTACTGCTGATGTAATGTCTTCGTGATTTGTGGCAGCTGATCTAAGAAAGAAAAGGATGTGTCAAGTACCAGGCATCTGGCCTACACCAAAGATTTATCTTCTGAATTCTTGACTCCTTCAAGAAGAAGCCATCCCCATGTGGAGCCACTGTTAGCCCCCTATAAATTTTTTGACAAGCAAACAGGGGGCTAAATGTTTTTTGAGCCTTCAAGGAATGCATTTCCTCTGAAAACACATCATCCTTGAAGCCTCCTTGGGCCTTTCTCCTTTGATGAAATCCCCTCTACTGTTTCCCACTATAAAGCCTCACTGATTATGACAAATTGTGCTCCTAAAGGCCTTCATTTTCCCCTTGTACCCCTATAGAATTCTCCATTTCATCCCTTCTTCCCCTTTCTCAAATTCCCCCTTTTCTACCCACGAAATCCCCCTAAAACTTCTAAGTCACCTTCGTTCCCCTCGCAAAGCCTTCATATACCCTTGGGTTTTCCAAATAGCCCCTATTTCCCTCTATCGTTATCCCTTTGGGTCTAAAATTCCATTGAAGATGGGCCAAAAAACCCACATTGGAACGTATAGAAGGCCTAGCCCCTTTCGGCCAGCCCCCAAAACAGTTTCTTCACGTGGTCCGAGCGCTAGAACCAAGCACTAGCCCGAAAAGCACTCATCGCAAATGTGTATCGAGAGCGTTTTGGGTCGTCGATCTTGTAAGGAATCTGTAATTTTAGCAGATTGGTGAGACTAAAACTACAGAAGAAACATTATTTCAACCAACTTTGGGATTCTAGGATCTAGCCCTCCTGAATCCGGAGAGGGATCTCCCCAATCAGTGCAAATATGGATTTGTCTTTGAAGTTTGGGGTTATGATATTAGGCTAGTTATGAAGGCCAAGGGTTTGTTTTGTTTTTTGGATAGTTGAGCATGAATACTTTTTGAGGTTGAAAGTTCTAAATGAAAAGAGTTTCAAAGGTGAGAAGTTGCAAGCAATGAGAGTAAGCTTCGACCAAAAAGATAGATAATTGCAGGTTTTAGTCCATTGGGCTATGGAGTCATAATAGGGTTTAATTGGAACAGCAAGAGGCAAGAGTGGTCCATGGGGAAATTCATCTATGTCTAAGGATCTCTTTGAAGTTTGATTTATGTAATGAAATGATACAATAAGAAGGAGAAATTAACAGATGCAGAACAAAGAGCAGCCTAGGATCTGGTAAGTACTTCTAAACTAGCCAGCCATTGACATAGACTCAAGAAAAACATAAAGTAAACTAGGATCTGGTAAGTACTTTTAAACTAGCCAGCCCTTGATACACTTTCAATAGAAAACATTTTAAAAACAAAGGGAAACTTGAAGGCAAATTTTGGAGAAGAAACTAGCAGTTCGGGCTCACCACAAATCCTCTCCTAGCTCTGCTTTACTTGGTTACTTTCAAGACAAACATAGAGATAACACAGAATAGTCTAAGATTTGGTAAGTACTTTTAAACTAGCCAGCTTTTAACACATTCCAAGGGAAACATTCAGACAGCTTGTGGGAATAAAACTAGGACCAGGGCTCACCATATCTTCCTCAATTCATCTTCACTAAACATATACTGAAAATAAAATTTAAGAATAATCATTCAGCTAAGACAATAAGACGAGGGAATTCCAACATTCCTATGCTTGAACAGAATTAAATCATTCCTAAATAACACAATTTAGAAGAACACATTTAGATAAAGATTTTCAGTCATAGAAGGTTACTGATGTACAGTAGGTCCTAACTCTATGCATGTTGTTCTTTATAAGAGAATATGGAACACAGTGAAAATAGAAACAAAATAACAAGTTACAATTAGAGAAACATCACCGTCAACATAGACCAGGATCCCATAAATCAGCTTGTATTGATGCCCCAAACCAGTTACAGCTTTAAGTCCAGTGCTTTAGTTTAGCAACCATCTACACATCTCAGCCTAACCTTTCTATCACAAGCAGAGCTCCAAGGGCCGGTGAACACTATTTACAATCAGAAGTTTAAGCTCAAATGTATTTCAAAGTTCTGCAACCAACCCCTCACTCATCTTCTGCAGTAGTATATATAGAAGAATGAGGAGGTGAGATCTGATAAAAGATCTCCAATTACAATCAATACAGATTTAATGGCTTCTTGGCCTTTGAGGGGCTCAATGAAGAAACTTACATGGGTGCACTCTGTATTAAATGTTTTACATAAAGTTTAAGCTCAGTGGGAGCTTTTGTTTACATTTGAGGCTCTGTGTGGCGTCGAAGTAACTCTGCAAGTGTTTTTCATTAATTTCCTTGGCAGAGTTTCCTCTTTGGCTGCATTTTGAGACAAATATCTGATCCTGATCAATAAATTCAACCTCTGATTGAATAATTTGAGGCACAGGTGGCATCGTGGTAGCTAGAGGGATCAATTTGCCTCAATTGTGGTGGTGGAAGCGCTCCTGTTGATAAAACCCTTAAGATCTTCTATAAATTGTGTTTTAAATCAGGGATTAGGCTTTTGATAAACATTCTTAGCCGTGATCCCCGGAAATATGTCTTCCATCCTCTATCCTAGTTCATTTTGATCTTCATCACTGATACTCTCTGACTGTGCCCGATTCATGGTTTTTATGATATACAGGGCTGCGCAGGGTTATGTGGCATCAATGCTCCATGAACGATTGATGAAAACGTGTTTTTAACACCCTGTGATGATTTTATTTGGCGAATCGAAGGTAGGAAGATCGTCATCCTCTGCCTTCGAATTTTCTTCACAAATGGCGAGAAAACCATTTAAACCTTGCAAAATACAAACAAATATTAAAAAATCCTGCATATATAGGTTTATTTTTGCGGAGGACATGTGAAGGAAGCGTGACCATTGGATGGCATCATCCAATGGTCAGGATTGATCGGGAGAATGTGTAGTGAAGGCGGAAGAAAATTTTGAATCAAGGTCATCGATTGTGCAGAGATCGACGGTCGGGAGCGGAAAATGGAAAGTCAAAACGAGAAATGTGGACTGGCCAACGGAAGTGGGCGATGAAATATGAACCGTCGATCTGCAGATCATATCGACGGCGGAAATTAATTGGATTCTGCGCTGTAGCCCGGTTAACTGTCGGGCATCTTCGGTGAGCGATAGCCGTTGGATGGCCTGCCCTAGATTAGACGGTGGATGCCAATATCGCGTGGGGTCCATGTCTGAACGTTGATGGACGGTGGTTTTATGAACAATGCCTAGTACACATGTCGGCCAACGTATGGAATCGCTGCCGATCGGGAAAAAACCGTCGTCGCCCAAAGGTGGTGCGATGAATATCGCGCGGTTTTCGGAATGGTGAGTGGAATGTGGGGACCACCGGGGAGACGAACTCTGCACCATCGATCTGCAGATCAGATCGACGGTGGAGAATGATTTAAAAATGGAACCAGCGGAAATGTTATAAAATAATAAATCCGACGATTTTTGATACATAACCAAGGCTTTAAACTTTGGCCGGGAAATATTTTATTTGAAGTGGATAGGCGCCTGTCTGCGGGGCCGAAGTTTATATGAAGGGTAGTACGACCGAGGTTAAAAAAGGAGGGGCTAAAGACTAAAATACATATAAAACATGCATTTCAATGGTTTAGAGGGGTTTCGATAAGGCAAAGAAGGAGTCTTTAAACCTTATCAAAGGGTTTTGATGAAGGGGAAAGGGAAAAATCATGAAAATGAGGGATTTTTCATGGGAGATGAAAGGGTTAAAATGAGGTTAGTTTTGGAATAATGGAAGGGGGAAAAAGGTGCTTGCAGCAATAATCTGTTTTGGAAATCAGCAGGATTTCCAAAAGGGGAATAGGCACAATAGTGAAGATTTGAGGACAGAGGCAGGAGGCCTTCAAGAGTCTTCAAGAGCCAACAATTTTTAGCAATGAAATTTGTTCCTTCAAGGCTCAAAAATTCTTAGCCACCTTTTGCTATAACAAATATTATAGGTGGCTAACAGTGGCTCCACTTGGGGATGATGCCTTCTTGAAGGCATCAAGAACTTTAGACTTGCATTCTCTGGGACGCTGACCTGTGCCACATCCATTTTGTTCTCTGGGAGGCTGATCAGTTGCCTCATCCATTGGGCTACCTTTATTTTTGTGGATGATCTTCTTTGTTCTGAAAACATGTTAGTAGTCACAAAAAAAATGGATGTTCATCAATACAAGATTTCTACCTACCCAATCCTATTGATCTAGCATTTTTTCTTCATTAGAGTGCACTTGGATTGGAAAAATCTTTTCAAAAAATTTTATTCTTTTGAAAGCATAAAACTAATCTAATTCTGCTCCTTATTTCTCCCTGAACTCAGATTAAACAGTTGAGTTCAGATGCTTCTATACCTATTCTACCATCTGTTGGGATTAAACTGTCCAACAGATTTTTATTCTCGAAATTCTAAAACATAAATTTAAAAACAATCAAGTCAAGATTAAACTGTTTGACTTGTTGTGATCTATGGCATAAAAAAAAGTTGCACATAGACATTTATTTTACAAAAAAATAAATCAAAATGGAAGGCTTAAGATCTGAAAGTTTCTCATCATGGCCTTCTCTTTTTTACAGCTCCGTCTTAACTTTTGCTTTGAGCTATTCCTTATTTGTCCTCTGGTTCATATTTTGAGCTAATTTGAACCAGATTTACATCTTCTTTGACTCAAAAAATAAAACAAATTTGATTCATGTCTCTTTGGAAACTTAGGTTCAGATTTTGAACATGTTTGAATCATTAATTTCTATCCTAAACTATCTACTGATAAGCCAAGATTAAACAATTTGGAAAATCGAATTCACTATCCTATCAGCAGAAAATTTAAAACTAATTAGTCAAGATTAGGCTGTTTGACTAACTAGAAGTGTGTTTTGTAGGAGTGGCATTTAAGCTTGCACACTTTCAGATTTGTTTCTCTTTTTGGTATGGGGCTATACCTTTCTTGTTTTGACAATCTGCCCTCTTTTCTTTGTTTTTGTATTTTTGAATCTTTGTTTTTTCTTCAAAGCAGAAAACAACAACTAATCTACATGCTCAGAACTGAGCTTTATTGACATTTCTATCTAACCTACTCTAACTTGGAATATTTACATATTCATATGATACAAAAATGCCAATGCAACCAGCTGAGTAATGTCAAGAAGAAGTAGAAACTCTGGCTACTTGTCAGAGGTATCTATAGAACATATTGAAGATTAACCTTCAATATCAAGGCTATCCCATAAGGTGACAACTTTTCATGTCTCCGGCTCTTACAAAGGATCACTGCTTGATAATTTGAGCCAGTCAGGACTTCCACACACTCTTCCATAGGATCA
This sequence comes from Pinus albicaulis, assembly GCA_034641835.2. NCBI lineage: Eukaryota > Viridiplantae > Streptophyta > Pinopsida > Pinales > Pinaceae > Pinus > Pinus albicaulis. Next base: position 16,939 of record JAXQQM020065324.1, read on the forward strand.
ACAAAGAAAAGATGAATATTCTCTTCTTTTTGGTCCTCCACAATTGGTAGATTATCTACTTCCAAGACATCATCTTTGAGGACTATCTCTTTAGTACGTAGCTTGGAAGTATCGTCATCTTTAACCTGCACAATAGCAAACAATGAAATATTTTATTTCTCTAAACTTATGTTTTCTTCTGATATAAATTCAGGTTCTTTGAATGGCAGATTGATATCAATGATAGGAGAAGTTTCTTCTTGGGAAGATAGTATATCCACAACAGGATAGTCTTGTATTTTTTTCTCTCCCTCTTCTTCATCATCATCTGAACTGGAGGAATCATCATATTTGGCAGTGTCGTCCTCTTGTAACCTTGGTATGCTTGGATTCAGTGGGCTGAACTCTATGAAGAGATTATTATATTCTTGAGTGGGGGTGTATTCAATGGTTTCCTCTTGCTCAAAAATTTCTTCATTACTCTTCTCTTCACCTTCCGAGTTGAAAGGCTGCTGATTCCCAATAAAGTGAAAGCTTTTTATTATGGATCGAAAAGGATGATTGCGTCTTTCGAGGTGATGATGGTGAAACTCATAACACCAATCAAATGCTGGTTGCCCTGCATGATTAGTTTCTGCTTGGAAATCATCATCATCATAAGACTGATTGAAATTTGAAAATTTATTAGAATAAAGATTTTCATCAGTCAAACATATTGGGATATCAGTAGGTCCTTCTTCATTCTGATCTACAAAAGAACTTTCTAAATATGTACAACAAAGTTCTCTATGTGAATGGGCAAGAGTGTTTGTTTTGAAAAAAGTTTCAGAGACTGACTGTTTATAAATAGTCTGATCTATTTCCTTCTCTGTCAAAGGGGAAGATGTTTCCATGTCCCTTTGAATAGAAGTACAACGGTTCTCTATCTCTTGTGAAGACTGATTTTGAGGCTGGATGTCTTCTTGAGCCTCAGCTATAAGGGATGATGAATCAATATTTGAGTTTTCAGGGATATCTTGAGGAATGTCCATTATTTCTTGGATCATCTCTTCCTCAACTGATTCATCTATGTTCTTAAATTTTTTTAATAGGAGATTAAACTTATGAATGGTTGTTAAAAGATCTTCAGGATGCATCTCTTCCAAAGCTTCCTCATTATCTATAATGTGTTGGGTGATGTTTTGTGATGGATCATAATATATTGCACCCAATGATAATGATGTAGTGTTTTCTTTATAGTTCTCATAGAACACATATTCAAGGTCTCTTAAAGAAAACAAACTACTAGATCTTAAGTATTCATACCAATCCCTAGCTTTTCCTTCTAATGTTAGCATGAACATTTTCATTAGGCAGTATTCATGCCATTCAACTTTCAACATCCATACATGTATATGAAATTTGATGAGATGTAATAGAGGGTCATCAAACTTTTCACCTTGAAAAACAGCCTGGTTGTCATCCCAATTCACTTGGGGCATCTTATGTGGAAACCCAGGGATATGATCTCTACTCATTGGGGCATATCTTTGTTGTATTCTTGGAATCATGTTTGTAAATCAAGAAATAGGTTACTGTGTCTGGTCAATCAGTTCAGGGTCTTCTACCAGTGGAGTCATTTGGTCTTCTGGGAGTTTCAGAGTGTGGAGTCGCCAGGTGGAAGTTTTTAGCTCTTTTGGAGGTAAAAGGTTTTATGGTCCACCACCATGTTTATTTAATACCAATCTGAAATACTTTTGGGTTTTTTGAGTTCTTTTTCAATTGTGTGGTTTCTAATAATATCCTAACTTTGTTCAAAACTTTGCTACAGTTAAGAGACAAAGACAGTCTACTCTTATGGCTAAGCCAGCTGATTTTTCAAGGTTAGATAAAGGCTTAAGAGAATCCTAGGGTTTTACCTAGTTTGTCACTGATTCAAGCAAGTTTTATCATGATTACCATTCTTTAGTAGTGCTTGAAAAGGTTTCTTTTTACTCACAAGTTTTATGAAGTTTTAAGGGAAGTGTCCCCAGTGGAGTCACCAAAAATGTTAGTTGCTGGTGGCTCAGCTGTCAAGCAGAAAAATTTTCATAAAACCAGGGGTTATCTAAAGTTTTAAGATGTTTTTTAACTTTTATTAACTCAGAAATCCCCAGCGGAGTCGCCAGAAATGTTAGGAATATGTAATTTTAGCAGATTGGTGAGACTAAAACTGCAGAAGCAACATTATTTCAACCAACTTTGGGATTCTAAGATCTAGCCCTCCTGAATCCGAAGAGGGATCTCTCCAACAAGTGCAAATATGGATTTGTCTTTGAAGTTTGGGGTTATGATATTAGGCTAGTTATGAAGGCCAAGGGTTTGTTTTGTTTTTTGGATGGTTGAGCATGAATACTGTTTGAGGTTGAAAGTTCTAAATGCAAAGAGTTTCAAGGGTGAGAAGTTGTAAGCAATGAGAGTAAGCTTCGACCAAAAAGATAGATAATTGCAGGTTTTAGTCCATTGGGCTATGGAGTCATAATAGGGTTTAATTGGAATAGCAAGAGGCAAGAGTGGTCCACGGGGCAAGTCATCTATGTCTAAGGATCTCTTTGAAGTTTTATTTATGGAATGCAATGATACAATAAGAAGGAGAAATGAACAGATGTAGAACAAAGAGTAGCCCAGGATCTCGTAAGTACTTCTAAACTAGCCAGCCTTTGACATAGACTCAAGAAAAACATAAAGTAAACTAGGATCTGGTAAGTACTTTTAAACTAGCCAGCCTTTGATACACTTTCAATAGAAAACATTTTAAAAACAAAGGGAAAATTGAAGGCAACTTTTGGAGAAGAAACTAGCGGGCCGGGCTCACCACAAATCCTCTCCTAGCTCTTCTTTACTTGGTTACTTTCAAGACAAACACAGAGATAACACAGAATAGTCTAAGATCTGGTAAGTACTTTTAAACTAGCCAGCTTTTAACACATTCCAAGGGAAACATTCAGACAGATTGTGGGAATAAAACTGGGGCCAGGGCTCACCATATCTTCCTAAGTTCATCTTCACTAAACATATATTGAAAATAACATTTAAGAATAATCATTCAACTAAGACAATAAGACGAGGGAATGCCAACATTCCTATGCTTGAACAGAATTAAATCATTCCTAAATAACACAATTTAGAAGAAAACATTCAGATAAAGATTTTCAATCAGAGAAGGTTACCGATGTACAGTAGGTCCTAACTCTATGCATGCTATTCTTTATAAGAGAATATGGAACACAGTGAAAATAAAAACAAAATAACAAGTTACAATTAGAGAAACATCACCGTCAACATAGACTAGGATCCCATAAATCAGCTTGTATTGATGCTCCAAACCGTTACAGCTTTAAGTCCAGTGATTTAGTTTAGCAACCATCTACACAAGCAGAGCTCCAAGAGCCAGTGAACACTATTTACAATCAGAAAATCAAGCTCAAGTGTATATCAAAGTTCTGCAACCAACCCCTCACTCATCTTCTACAGAAGTATATATAGAAGAATGAGGAGGTGAGATGTGATAAAATATCTCCAATTACAATTAATATAGATTTAATGGCTTCTTGGCCTTTGAGGGGCTCAATGAAGAAACTTACATGGGTGCACTCTGTATTAAATGTTTTACATAAAGTTTAAGCTCGGTGGGAGCTTTTGTTGACCTTTGAGGCTTTGTGTGGCGTCGAAGTAACTTTGCAAATGTTTGTCATTAATTTCCTTGGCAGAGTTTCCTCTTTGGCTGCGTTTTGAGACAAATATCTAATCCTGATCAATAAATTCGGCTTGTGATTGAATACTTTGAGGCACAGGTGGCATCGTGGTAGCTAGAGGGATCAATTTGCCTCAATTGTGGCGGTGGAGGCATTCCTGTTGATAAAACCCTTAAGATCTTCTTTAAACTGTGTTTTAAATCGGGGATTAGGCTTTTGATAAACATTCTTAGCCGTGATCCCCGGAAATATGTCTTCCATGCTCTGTCTTGGTTCATTTTGATCTTCGTCACTGATACTCTCTGACTGTGCCTGATTCATGGTTTTTCTGATATACAGGGTTGTGCAGGGTTATGTGGCATTAATGCTCCATGAACGATTGATGAAAACGTGTTTTTAACACCCTGTGATGATTTTCTTTGGCGAATCGAAGGTAGGAAGATCTTCATCCTCTGCCTTCGAATTTTCTTCAAAAATGGCGAGAAAAGCATTTAAACCTTGCAAAATACAAACAAATATTAAAAAATCCTGCATATATAGGTTTATTGCTGTGGAGGACTTGTGGAGGAAGCATGGTCGTTCGATGGCATCATCCAACGGTCAGGATTGATCGGGAGAAGGCGTAGTGAAGGCAGAAGAAAATTTTGAATCAGGGTCGTCGATTGCGCAGAGATCGATGGTCGGGAGCAGAAAATGGAAAGTCAAAACGAGAAATGTTGACTGGGTGACAAAAGTGGGCGATGAAATATGAACCATCGATTTGCAGATCAGATCGATGGCGAAAATTAATTGGATGCCGCATCGTAGCCCGGTTAACTATCGGGCATCTTCGGTGAGTGATAGCCGTTGGATGGCCCAGCCCAGATCGAACGGTGTATGCCAATATTGCGCGGGGTCCACGTCCGAACGTTAACGCGTGATGGATGGCGGTTTTATGAACACTGACCAGGACATGTGTCTACCAGTGTATGGAATCGCTGTCAATCGGGAAAAAAGCGTCGTCGCCCAAAGGCGATGCGATGAATACTGCGCGGTTTTTGGAATGGTGAGTGGAATGCGGGGACCACCAGGGAGACGGACTCCGCACCATCGATCTGCAGATCAGATCGACGGTGGAGAACAATTTAAAAATGAAACCGGCAAAAATTTTATAAAATAATAAAGCCGATGATATTTAATATATAACCAAGGTTTTAAACTTTGGCCGGGAAATATTTTATTTGAAGTGGATAGGTGCCCGTCTGCGGGGCTGAAGGTTATATGAAGGGTAATACGACCGGGGTTAAAAAATGAGGGGCTAAAGACTAAAATACATATAAAACATGCATTTCAATGGTTTAGAGGTGTTATAGCATCATTTTTCACCTTCATATGATTCATGATTGCTTTTATGGCTTTGGGCACCCATTCCCACAGACTTGAACAAAATTCACTAAAAAACAGTGTTAAAATCCCCATACGCGGTTATGCCCAGACTTTTCCGCGTGTATACGCGAGTCCACATGTAATTTTCCACGTATGCCATTAAAATCATTAAAAAATATATAAAAATTCCCTATTTTCGGGCGGGGTTGATGGTTACTCCAGTAGTTCAACCATCCCAGTACGTGGCCAACTGTTTCCAACTGACTGAAACTACTTTAAGGGAGTATAAAAGCCCCTCATGTGCATGGCCTAAGGGAGAGAGAAATTTAGAGATATTATACTGTTGGAATTCCATTTCAAGTCTGAATTCCCGTGCCTCCTGCACTTTTCCAAATTTATACAGGAAACCCTTGTTTCCTGGAGATGTTCATCCATTTATATGCCATCTCGAGTGCATAGGTCTTGAAAGTATCTTAGCGAGGCAAGGGCGGGACGGATCCAGACGATGGTTTGTTCAAAGATCGTGGAAGGATTCAGGTGATCTCTCCACTTTTTATATCTGTACATGCTGTTCATAATAATGAAGAACCATCTTGTTCCTGAACCTATGTGTTAACGTTTACTTATATGTGTGAAAAGATTATCATTTAAGCATTTATTATGGTTTATATAATGTTTCACATGGATTGCACTAACGTTTAGGAGAATTATATGCTGTACAAATAGGTTTCCATGCACGTTCTTTCTTGTTTTCCAGGTTAAGGAGGAAGAAGGGTTGCTGGGGGTTTGGACCCTGCGGGATCTACATCGAACGTAGGACTACGGGTGAGTTCTACTATCGTTGTTATCTAGTTTTTTGCATTCAAGTATGGTTGTGTGTGAGTCCTTCTGAATAGCATGCCTTGGTCTGTGGAGGTTTTGACCCAACAAACCTCTAGGGTGATTTTCCCCGAAACAGAACTGGCGACTCCGCTGGGGACCACATTCTCGTGATTCCCCTGTTGGGTGGTTTCAGCTGTTTGATAGGTTTCTAAGAGTTTTAACTTTTATTTCCAGTCCAGTTAACTCTTTCTCAGTCAGACTGAAGTCCTGGTTTCTTATCCAGGCTTGATCTTTTTTTATTTTCATTATTTACCTTTTCATACGTAGGTTTGTCGGTACACAAACGCGTATACACGCAATTTTTGTTAAAGGTAGTCGTGTATACGTTGGTTTCCTTTAGCACAGTCGCGTATGCATGCTTGTTACTAAACTTTCAAGTTGCGTATACCTAGGTCAATTTTGAAATTTTAAGTTTTTAGGCTTTCTGGCCCTGTCTGCCTATGGAGACCTATTCTTGCAGTGTCTTGGTATTCTCTGGATTGTGTAGAAAGTGGTCTTTGGTTTTTTCTCTCGTTTGTTTGGTTGAAAACTAGCTTATTTGGAAAAGTTTGTTTCGTATGCTTGCATTCCTGGTTTGAGTACCAAGATCTCTTCCTGGGGATTCTTGGCTATTCTGCTTCATCAGAACAGAGATCTTCTGCTCATTTACTCTTTCCAGCCTTTGTGTCTTGCCTTGCATTTCGATTTTTGCCCATTGCTTGGTTGGTTTTCTTGAGTTCAGTTGACTAGCTCTTGTTGCAATTTTTGAAGAGTCTTTTTTAGGTTCTTTGAAGTTTTTTTTTGCTGCAAGGTTGTACTATTCTTCTAGGCTGAGTGTTTGAGTTTCTTGTCTTCTTTCGCTCATATAAATCTTGCTACTAGTTGGCCCTATAAGATTTGGAGCATTTTTGAAGTTTTTGCTTGAAATTCAGAGTTGTTTGGCTTGGGATTTGATAGTTTTTCTTGGTCTTTTCGAGCTCTTTCTTTTTATAAAACTCAAAAGCTCAAAAAACATTTTGTTTTGGCATTTGCTTTTGTTTTGCATTTTTGTTTTTGTTTTGTTATATCTGTTGAAGCTTTGTTGAGGTTCCTTGCCTTTGGTTCTATTGGTCCCCCGTGTTTTGACAGTTTGGCAAATCAAAAGACAAGGCAACATCAGAACCAATCTTTAGAGTTCCAGGATCTAGTCCTCTTGTTCTCAGAGAGGGATCTCTCAAATATTTATTTGCAAAGGTTTATATTGTTTGCTTTGATTATGGATTTTAGAGTAGTTATTAAGTGCAAATGTTTGTTTGGTTGGGTTGAGTTGATACAGCAAAATATGAAAGGTCTAGGAAAGATAGACATAAAGCAAAAGTATCAGGTTCATTGGGCTACGGAGTCAAAATAAGGTCATGACAAACTCATCAATGGGTATGGGATATCAAAGGGCAAATCTAACTTGGCCACAGGATCCTTTGTTTTGGAATGAGATGGACATTAATGATTTGGAAAGAGAAGTTTAATTCTCAACAAAGGGAACTTGAAAAAATAACTTAACAATAAAGAGATATTTGATAGACAGGGCTAACCATAAATTCTACAAACATTCTTTAAGCAAATAATGACTTCAAGACAACTTTTAAAATGAAATCTAAGATTCGGGGAAGTCCCTATTTCCTCAAAGATTTTACTTTAAAGGACTTAGAAAACATAAAAGATTCATTGATAGCTGCATTCATAGAAGAGGGAACACCTAAATAACATCTATGCATTACAACTATAAAGACCTTCAAAACAGATGTTCAAGCAGGGGCAAAGGGTAAGATCAAAACCGACCTCTTTGATTAACTTAAGACAATGATACTTCAAAGGGAGACTTCAATAAAAAATTTCAAGTGATGGCAGACAAGCAGGGAGAACCATAAATCATACTATTTGAGCTATCAAGGAAATAAACGAGCATGAAGACTAAAGAGAAGGTTTAAAGCCTCTAAAATACTTCAGCAGAAGAAAAAATAAAACAGTGAAGGGCGAACAGGTCTAAGGTGCTTCCAGGAGTCATTTCTTAGCCTAAAACTTTCAGCCTACTGTAGTAAGAGATTATGAAACATAATGAAAACAAGAGAAAACATTAAACAGTTAGAATACTTCACCAACAACCAAGCTCATGAATCCGATGATAGAGCCTTCTCAGGAACGGGTATGCAACAACATCATTAAGACATCCAAGACTTCAATTTGTTTTCAACTTCAACGGACTTGTATATTTATTTCAGAGAGTTTCAATGTTACAACTTGTGATCAAACAGCAACCAACAACCAACAACTTCTCATCTTCCACAGCAGTATTTATAGGAAGATGAGGAGGTGAGATCTAACAAAATATCTCAAGGATAATTAATACAGAGTGAAGACTTCTCGGCCTTTTGAGAGGCTCGATGGAGAAGTTTACAGGTGGATAACTGTATTAACTGTTTTACAATAAATATTAAATCTCGGTGGGAGCTTTATTTGACTTTGAGGTTCTGCGTTATGTTTGGAGTAACTCTACAGATATTTCTGCATTGATTTCCTTGCAGAAGTAACTTCATGGCTGCGCTGGAGGCGAATGTCTGGTTTTCTTCAATAACTTTGGCCTTTGTTTTGAAAGGTTTGAGGAAACAGGTGGCTTTGTGGTAGCTGAGGAATCAATTTGCCTCAGATGTGGCGGTGGAGGCTTTCTGTCTGATAAAACACTTTAGGTTTTCTTTAAACTGTGTTTTAGATTGGGGGATTAGGCTTTTGATAACAGTCTTAGCCGTAATCCCCATAAAACTGTCTTCAATTCTCTGTGCTGGCACATTTCTGGTCTTCTACATTTGATACTCTTTGACTGTGCCGGATTCTTGGTGCTTCGCTATTACACAGGGCTGCGCAGGGTTATATGGCATCAATGCCTCATGAAACACTGATGAAAACGTGAATTTGCACCCTGTGGCTGATTTCCTTTGAAAAATAAAAAGAGGGAGGGTCGTCACCCTCATCTTTCGAATTTCCTTCTGAATATAGCGGAAAATGTTAAACCCTGCAAAATACAAATGAAAGTTATGAAATCCTGCGTTTATAGGTTAAACTGCATTGGAGGTTGTGCGGAGGAAGCAGGGTTGTTGGATCATGGAGCGGGGGTGCAGATCGACGGCGGAGATGCAGCGGCGGGATGTAATGGGCAAAACCTTTGTAAACCACAAAATATATCATTTTCGACTTTACAAAGGAAAAAAGTGATTTTATATGAAAGGTGGGGGTATCATATGGTGGGCCCAGCGTAATCGATCGCAAATCGCAAAAGTGGAAAACGCGATGGCGGATTATGCGACGGAGAGAAAATGCAATATTGCGATTATGCGATGGGCGAAAACTGCGATGGATCGCATCACAAATATTTGTGATGGCTCTTTGGAGGAAGACTGAAAATTGCGATCTGCGATCTACGATGGATCGCAACGCAAATATTTGCGATGGCTTTTTTGGAGGAAAAGTGAAAATTTCGATCTGCGATCTACGATGGATCGCAGCGGAAATATTTGCGATGGCTTTTTTGGAGGAAAAGTGAAAATTGCGATGTGCGATGTGCGATGAATCACAGCGCAAATATTTGCGATGCATTAGTTTAAAAAATAACAATTTGGAAATTTTGCGATCTGCGCTTTGCGATAAGCGCCAAGGGGTTAAAACTTGGTTCCAGGGTGCGGGCGTATGGAAGAAAGGGGCTAAGGGCTTAAGCTTTGAGGGGCTTAAGTCCTATACATAAAAACATGTATTTTCATGGTTTTTTAAGGGTTTTTTGAAGGAAATGAAGGTTTCGGTAAGGTTAAAAAGTGGGTTTTTAACCTTATAAAAGGGATTTTAATGAAATGGAAAGGGAGAAACATGAAATTGTGGGTTTTTCATGGAAAATAGGGAATAGAAAATGAGGTTAGTGTGGAAGAAAAGGAAGGGGAACAAGGGGTTTGGCAGCAATATTTAACTTGGGATTTTTGAAGGATTTCAGAGGCTTTTAGGATGTAAACAACAATAAGGGATCTGGACAGAGGCATGAGGCCTTAGAGAGACTTCAAGAGCCAAAAATTTTTAGTGATACAATTGTTCCTTGGAGGCTCCAAAAATATTTAGCCACCTTTTGGTATAACAAAATAATATAGGGGGCTAACAGGTTCTTGACTTGATTTTGGAAAGGAATTGTCATTAGTTTCTTCCTCTTGTTTCAAGCGTTTTTGGTGTCTTTATATTAAGAGTTTCTGATTTTGGGAACTAGCTTTCTGGACAACCAAAAAATTATAAAACTGAAGGATCTATGGGAAATTTATCTCTGCTTTAGTAGATTTTGCATCTTAGAATTTGCATGCTCTTAGTGATTTGCATCAGGTGCACTTAAGCATTTAGTCATTTTCATAGTTTTTGTGAGTGTGAAGTTTGTTATCTGAAAAGAAAAAATAAAATTTTTTAGTCTCGTAGAACCTGTGTAGAAGTTTCTTTTCATCGAAAGACAATAACTGCATTTGCATGTAGTTTGGTTTTTATTAATTTCTTTTCTACGTCAAAACACCACAAGTTTCATTTCCATATCCCTTTGACTTAATACAACAGCCGATTAAAATAAGCGATATAATTTAAAAGAAACTAGCAAGTTATTTAAGTGTCATACACCAACTAGCTAGGTTGTAGGGCCTTGGATTAGGTGAGTGGAGAGTTAACTCTCCAAGGCCGCTCAAACAAAACATAGAAGTTGATTAATTGAGCGAAATCCAACTCCGTTAGGTGGACCGGGAAAGCTCTCCTCCAGAGAGTCAAGCGCGAGGGGCAGTGAAGGCTGAGAGGAGAGATACCCCCTCTCTGATTTGCTGAATTTGACCTCAAGACCGTTCCGCCCGGCTTCTGACACGGATTGGTACCCATAGTTGCCACTCCTAGGTTCCACATAGGTGACTACGGGGGGGAATACTTGTGGTACCTGAGGCAGACGTCGTATCACTTTCAGCAGTACTTCTGGGGGGTGCCCTTGCGAAGCTTGGGTACTTGTGCCGGAAAAGGCTGTTGTTAGGAGGTCAGCGTAACTGTTTCTGTTACCTTTTCTAGTAGGCCTGGGCCGTAATTATCCCAGACTACTTTCGGGAGGTCCTATATTTCGCTTTCCTGTATTTTGGTGTCCGGTCCTAATCACCCGGAGCGGAAATACTTGAAGGTTGTTTGCCTGATTGTATCTCAGGGATTTATTTTTATAATGAGTGCTCTTTGCTCCTAGCTTGCCTAGCTTTATATTTTTTGAGTCTAATTAAAATTTGTTAAAGTGGCTGATCAAGCGCCTCGTCGATCGAGGAGAATCCGAGGGTTATCTCCCGAGAGTTCAGAGCCTTCTTCAAGAAGGCGTAGGAGTAGTTTAGTAGGTGAGTATCACCCTGTGGCGTCTGACACAGTGGAGAGAGATCCTCCACAAGGGTTTGAAGGTTTCGTAGCTAATTCTGGTATTGGTTCCTAGAGGAGCGCTCCGCTCACCTCACGAGTTTTATTTCCGCAGGAAGAAGAAGTTCAAATAGAGGAAGTACCTAAACCCTCAGTGTCACTTCCATCTCCTCTCCCTCCTGATTATCCGTTCGTTGTTGAATACATCGGACCTGAGTCAAAGAGACCAGAAGATCCTCCGTATTATTCATACCTTTTGATGGCCACGACTGGGAATGCGGCTTCTGTTGCGAGTGCTGCAGGCATTCAGACTCCTGCTTCTGTTGAAGGAGGGTGCACTATTGCTATATCTTCGATTGCTTCTAGCACTACTGTGTTTGGCTCTGGTTTCACCCAAGCACATGCTTCTCAATCTGGTCCCTTCAGTTTTGGAATGCCCACTAAGGGGATTCCTTCTTTTTCCTTTTCCGCTGCTACAGCTGGATCTACACCCATGTCTTCCATGGCTAGTGGATCAGCTTCGTTTCAGGGGTTCCCCTTTGGAACTAGACACATTCCTAGTTCTAATCCTTCTTTATGGTCCTTTCCGTTTACTTCTCAGACCCAGAGTTTCAACCCTTGGTCTGGAGGTCAGAATTTGACCACTTTTACAGGTTGGAACCATGTATTTACTACAGCGGGGGTAGGGAATCCGTTTTACGCTGGTCACCAAGGGAATGCTTCTTTCCCTTCGTCGAGTGCTTATCAGACCTTTTCCCCTTTTTCTAGTGCCTGGAACCCCTATCAGGGGCTTTCCTCTTCATTTAATACTTCGGGGGGGGAACTAGTCTGGGCTTTGGTAGCTTTGTGTTGGGAGGAGGTTCTTCTCCTTTTTCTACGAGTTCTTTCTGGCAACCTGGTGCCTCATCAAATCTAGGGTATTCTTTTCGGAATGTTGGGAATCCATCCCATCAAGGATGGAATCCTCAGGCTCCGCCTCGCTTACCTTTTCTGGCAACGTTAAACTTGCCAGATCTGTCGAAGTTGACTAATGATCTAATTCGTTATAGTCTGGGGTGGCCTCCGGTTCCCAACAAACTTCCTTCAGACATTCCAAAGTTTGAAGGCAAGAATGGAGAAGATCCGGCTGACCACATCACTACCTTCCATTTATGGTGTTCTTCGAACTCCCTAATCGATGATTCAATTAGGTTGAGATTCTTTCAACGCACCCTAATTAGAAACGCTGCCAAATGGTATATTGAGCTAACTGGGGGTAGTTTTGCTACATTTGGAGAACTGGCTATTACATTTCTAAACCATTTCCAGTTTCCAGTCCGTTATGACGCCAGGATTGAACTCCTGGCCAATTTTAAACAGGACGACGCAACCCACATTTCTGACCATATTCAGGAATGGCGGAGAAGGAAGAGGCTTATTAAAGCTCATATTCCAAGAGAATTCCTTTTGGAATGGTTTCTGAAGTCTATGCAGTCGGATATTTCGAAAGATGTATCCCTCTCAGGGGTATTTTCCGAGGAGCAGGCCATTTTTAGGGCCCAGCAGTTGGAACTGATATATTCTCAGTCTGGGGTCCTTCATAAGTATTTGCCCAATGCTCCTCGCTCCAAATTAGATTTATCCAAAACTAAGCCTGGTCCTCATGGTGACGGAATGATTGGATCAATCAATAGTGGTGCACCAACTTGCTTACTCAATTGCAGCAGTTGTCTTTACAATCTGCTTCTTCTAGTCAGGCTGTGCCTGCTGAGTCATCGCCTTCCCCCTCTTTGTCCATAAATGTTGTCCAGGCTTCTGATCCCAAAGGAAATCAACAGTCCGAAGGGAAGAAGAAGGGACGAAATAATAAGAAAAAGGGCAAGAATGGGAAGGGTAATGCGAATAAAACCAATGAGCATGTTGGTGAGGGTCCAAAGGAGAAAAATAAAGTGAAGTTTCCATGCAAGCTGTGTGCTGGAGACCATCTTACACACCTTTGCCCTAAAATTCAAGATGCACAGCGCTTGCTAGCTCAGCAGGGTTCTTCCAGTTCCCAGGCTGTGTTAAAAAACCCTTTTCCCCAAGGGCAACAGCTAGTTGTTGGTGTGAATCAAAATCCTGGGGCTTCCTCTAGGGGCACCTAGGAAGGGGAAATTCCATCAAACATATTCATGATGAGTGCTCACGTGGATGTCGCTACGAGATCCCGTGATTATGGCGGAGAAGAGTCTTTGAAAGCTAAGGATGCTCCTAATGCTACTAAGCCGCTTCATATTACGAGGCCTACTGTTAAGCCTATACCTCGGATGCCCAAAGCATCTACCAAGCGCCCGACGATTAATCCAAATGCTAGGGCTGCCCAGAACTACTCTGTTGTGGAAGATCTGGCGCAGAGTCCTTGTGCCATGTCGACTTTAGAGGTGCTCCAGTCTTGTCCGGCTCAGCGCAGTGCTTTGCTCACTGCCATTGGGGCTATTGATCCAAAAAATTCTCTTATGATTAAATCTGATATGTCTAATTTTAAGAAGAGACTCCCCCATCATATGGCTTTTCATATTAAATCATCGTACCGGAAGTGTAATATCTTTCGAACGGTTGTTGATGAGGGTGCTTCCACGTGCGTGATGTCTCTCACATGTTGGAAGACGATTGGATCTCCCAAAGTTGTTCCATCTACCACTCTCCTGACTGCGTTTGATGGTCATTCTCACAGACCACATGGTATTGTCCCAGCTTTGCCCATCTGTGTTGGGGGAAAAAATGTCAATATAGAGGTTGAGGTAGTGGATGCAAGCTTGGACTACAACCTTCTGTTGGGGAGAAATTGGATTTATGAGATGGATGCCATTGCATCCTCATTATTTAGAATTATTTGTTTCCCTCATGAAGGGAGGATTGTTACAGTGGACCAACTGGACTGTCCTCCTGTAGACCCGAATGCGTCCACTGACTCAACTGTTCCAAATTTGGATAATACTAAGGTGCCTGTTGAGAATTTAGGGGTTGGAATGTATTCTTCCTTGATGGGTACTTTTGATATTCCTCCTCCTACGGTTCATATTAATGCAATTTCATCCTCCAAGGCTCCTCTTCGAAGAGAGTTCTTCAGAACTCATTATTTTTCGGACCCTTGGACCTTACCTTCTCCTACTGCCACATTAGCGGAAGGTCAAGTGGGTGGAATGGCATTTCCAATGTCTGCAATTGAGAGTTCTTATCAGTCTATTGTTGACTCTGCAGAATCCGTCCCAGCTCCTCTTTCACCAGAAGAGTTGGATGGAGATGTGGCTCCGGCTTGGAAACTAAGTTCTTCTTCTGCCCAGGATTGCCTTGATACCACTCTTCCATTTGAAGAGGCCATCCTGGAAGCTATGACTGGTATAGAGAGACCGTGGGATGATTTGCATCATCGGTCTTACTTTTTACCTGATTTGAGCGAAGTCGAATCAAGTTTTCTGAGTCCTCCGTCTCCTGGTCCTGTTCGCCCAGTCTTGAACCCTTTGGCACCAACACAGGTTTATGCTGAAGGGAACATGGCTGTGATTTCTCCTACTATCCCGGTGAACATTTCCAAGGATCCCAATATTATTGAGAATGTCTTCATCGGAGCTGAATGTTCCCGTGAAGAAATTCAAATTTACACCCAGCTCTTTAAAGAGTATAGGTATGTATTCGCTGGGTCTTATGAGGAAATGCCTGGTATAGATCCATCTATTGTCCAGCATGAGATCAAGACTTATGAAAATGCTAAGCCTGTGAGGCAAAATCTTCGTCCGGTTAATCCTAGGAAGGCTGCAGCCATCAAAGCCGAGGTGGAGAAGCTGCTTAAGGCAGGATTTATTTATCCAGCTCCTTTGACTAAATGGGTTTCAAATCCTGTTCCTGTAGATAAAAAACAAGGAACAATTCGGGTTTACATCGATTTCAGAGACTTTAATAAAGCAAGTCCTAAAGATAATTACCACACACCATTTATCGATCAAATCATTGACGAGTGTGTCGGTAATGATATTTTCTCCTTCATGGACAGTTTCTCCATATATAATCAGATTTCTATCCGTCCTGAAGATCAGCATAAGACTGCTTTTATTTGTCCCTGGGGTACGTTTGCTTACAAGAAGATGCCTTTTGGTCTTAAAAATGCTGGGGCTACATTTCAGCGGGCCATGTCATATGCCTTCCACGACATCAAAAAGATTATCGAGGCGTATTTGGATGATTTAGCTGCTCATTCTCGAAAGAGGATGGATCATCCTACTCACCTCTGTCAAATATTTGAACGGTGTCATTTCTATAAGATTAGGTTGAATCCGAACAAGTGCGTTTTCGCGGTTACATCCAGTCGGTTATTGGGATTTATTGTGTCTAGGGAAGGGATAAGGGTAGATCCCTTCAAGGTTGAGGCAATACTTCGGTTGCCTCCCCCGTCCTCTATTCGTCAACTTCAAAGTCTACAAGGAAAGGCTAATTTTCTTCGGAGATTTATCGTAAATTATGCTGAAGTTACTAAGGGATTTATGGGACTGTTGAAGAAAGGAGTTCCATTTCTGTGGGATGACTTCGCTCAACACTCATTCGATGCTTTGAAAAAAGCATTGACCTTTGCTCCTTTATTGAGTCCACCTGATTATAGCAGGGATTTCCTTTTGTATCTGGCAGCAGCAGAATATACCATTGGTATGGTTCTGGTTCGTGGTTGGCGAACTGCCATAACATGTTATATACTATCTTGGCCGAGGCTTGGTAGACTTGAACTGCATACTCTCTCGATAAGGCAAAGAAGGAGTCTTTAAACCTTATCAAAGGGTTTTGATGAAGGGGAAAGGGAAAAATCATGAAAATGAGGGATTTTTCATGGGAGATGAAAGGGTTAAAATGAGGTTAGTTTTGGAAGAAGGGAAGGGGGAAAAAGGTGCTTGCAGCAGTTATTTTTTTGGAAATCAGCAGGATTTCTAAAAGGGGAATAGGTACAGTAGTGAAGATTTGAGGACAGAGGCAGGAGGCCTTCAAGAGTCTTCAAGAGCCAACAATTTTTAGCAATGAAATTTGTTCCTTGAAGGCTCAAAAATTCTTAGCCACCTTTAAATATAACAAATATTATAGGTGGCTAACATATCTGTGCAGATCCGACGCCATTTGCAAATCTCTGTCGTGCCCATGGCCCACCCCGTTCACCTCTCCAATCACAGATCCGTCGTCCGTTTGACCCGCAAATCAACATTCCACACGTCACTCGCCCCTGTGGTCCTCACAATTGCGCCCTGTCCAAAACCTGCTGATTTCCATCGCACCGATTTTGGAGGACGGGCAGTATTTTTCATTTCAAAGCGATTCCATTCACTGCCCGACACCTGGCTCCACATATTGTTTAAAAACTGCCCCCCATCGCGCGTTAAATTTCGGCGTTTGACCCGGCGCGATATGCCCGTACGCCGTCCGATCTGGAGTAGTTAATCCAACAGTGATCGCGCCACGAAGTTGCACGGCGGATAACCCAAGGCAAATAGACCCCTAGCCCACCATCTGTCGCCTTCCGATGCGTTCTCAACCATCGATCTCCGCCTGAGATCGGACGACCCAGATTAAATCAATGCCCCGTCGTTGACCAGGTCCCACTGCCAAAACTCCACGTCACATGCCTTCGGGGAATTTCCACCATCTCTTTTGTGTTTCGCCCGATTTCCAAAACCCTTCATCGTGCATTTTCCACCGTCAATCATCACCCCCATGAAGGATCGAACGGTCAGCATGCTCTTTCTCCACCACGCCTCCACCTGTCTAACGCTCCACCATTTTTGCATTATTTTTCATGTTTTCACCATTCTACTGCAGTTTTTCCATTCGCCTCCACCATTTCCACCATTCCTCCAGCCTTCGAAGCATTCTCCCGCCACCACCCTGGATGTTGTAATTGATTTGTTCTCATTGTGTAGGGTTTTTCACCAGACTGGTATTTCTCTCTATTTGTCATAATAGCAGTCAATGCGATTCAAAGCACAGAGATGCCATTACAGTAACAAAACGTATCAGCAGCAGAGATTAAGGTTTTAGAGCCCAAAAATTCAAGATAAAATACTCTAATCCTCATTCAATGAATTAAGGCGCAGTTGAAGATTAAAGAAGCACATGAAACAAAGCTATATCTGTGTTCTATATCAGCAGAGTACTTTTCTCTAGAAATACTTCCCTTGAGTGTTCTCCATGCCCTCAAGAAGCTAAGTACACTGAAAAAAGTCTATGCTATTGTCAGGACCACAGTTATGAGGTATGGAGAGACCTATAGACCTTTTCCGCCGTGTCACTTATTTCAGAAAGCTACCATAGGGTACCATCAGTCGGATTTCTTCAGAAGAACATACTTGAAGTTATTAACAAGACTTCTGGACCATGCTCCAGAGTACACACAGTTAATGAAGAGCCATTTTGCAGAATGGGCATTCTACCTACCTCTCCTCTGTCTTAATGAGATCCACTTAATGAATATCATCTACTCCTATTATTATTTTCTCCTATAAGAATCCCCTAGAACATATTGTAAAGGGTTGTTGTTCAATTGTTGCTGTTGTAGTTAGAGGGATTCATTTTGACTATTAGAACAGTCTTTGGAGGGAGTAGTAGAGTAGTTTGTAATGTAGTAGGCTAGGAGGAGAAAGTTTGGACTGTAACAGCCATTGAGCTCAGTGCATGTGACTGGTTTTGCATCAATTAATCAAGCAAATTTCACAGGATCCTGGTCTATTACTACGGGTGATGTTTTTCTTATCACATTGTTTTATTACATTTTTCATGCTTTTCATTTCTTCTAGCACGCATCAAAAATATGGCATAGGATTTACCCTTGTTAGGTATCCTATGTTTCTGCTCTCCCTGCCTTTAATGTTTTCTACTGATAATGAGATCTGAGGGCAGACCCCCATGGTTTAACCAGTGTAGCAGATGTTATTTCCTACTAGCTGATGTGTGAACTCGGAGTTTGCTACTTGGATGCTTCTTGCTGGTGTCAAAGCAGGGAAGGTTAAAAGACCTTCTTCGATCTATAGACTCTAGCTTTGTGTCAAATCTTATCTCTATTTTTCCCTCGGAGCATGCTAAAGCAGACCTAGAGTTAAATGACCTCTGGTCCGATCTATAAGATGCCACTTTGTGACTTCATTGAAAGTTGTCTTTGACTATGTCCAAGTAGGTCTGTAGTTAAATGACCTCTGACCTGATCTATAGACAGAAATTGGGTTACTTTCCTTCTTTCACTTTCAATCCTTAATGTTCCATCCCACCATCTATCTAAAAGATCCTTTAGTATAGATTACTTGCCCTTTGAAAGCCTTGGCTAGTTGTTTGCAAGTAATTTCCTTTCATGACTCCATGGCCCAATGGATGGCACATTCTTAACCTATCCTCTTTTGCTGAAACATCCTTCTGCTCTGCTCCTTTCCTTCCATTACTTTCTCAGTTTATGATCTCATGACTCAACCAAATAACCAACCAACCAAATCTTTTAAACCCCCCCCCCCCGTGCTTCATAACTAGCCTAATACCTCATATTGAGCTTTCAAAGATATATCATTCTTTGTATTTATGGAGATATCCCTCCCCGGATCTGGGAGGGTTAGATCCTAGGATCCCAAAGTGGTTTGATGTTGTCTTATATTTTGGTATTTCCAAATCTGCCAAAACATAGGAACCCCAAAATAATGGCAACTCCGTTGGGGAACAAATTCTAAGAGTCTATAGCTGCAAACATTGGTCTATTTCCCATTGTACTCACCAGCATAATGGCGACTTCGCTGGGGAAAATAGACCACTCAGCCTTGATTTGGTAAATCACTGTGGTGGACAGTAAATTCTTAAATCCTCCACCTGGCGACTCCACAGTTCCTAAATGATAAAAAGACTCCACCGGTGATCAGTAGGCTGCTGATTATTTTTGTGTGTTCACAAGACTCCACTGGGAGACCATGTCGCAATACAACATTAGCCATGCTAAATACCAAGTCATCTCACTAATGGAAGACTATGAACAGTTTGCAGAAATGCATCCTAGTTTCATAGCAGAGTGTCGTGCTGTAATTTCAAGTGACTTGGCAGAGCTAGAGGTGGAGGACCTTCCAGGGGCTATTCTTCTCAGCTCAAGTTTCAAACCCATGCTTAGGAAGATTTTCTTATAATTGGTGGTTGAAAGGTATGAAGCTGAGATTGAACTTTTGGACTCACAAGAAAAATCATATCATTTCAGAGACCCAAGAGCCTTTTTGGAAAGTCTCCCGCCCCCTAAGAGGGAGGAGATTCCACTGCCTTTCGATGTGCAAGGGAAGGTGGTTAGGCTTTCAATAGCCACTTTGAAGATGCAGTGGAGGATGCAGTAATCAAAGATTCCCAGGATAAATATAGTCTACCAATCATGGAAGGCCTAAAAGAAGAACTTGTATATCATGTGTTCATTGATCCTATGGCAGAGTATAGGGAGGCTCGGGTTAGCTCGAATTCTCCAGTGTTGATCCTTCGCAGGGGACGAATTCATCAAGAGTGGTCACCACTGATGGTGACCTTAGTTTTGAAAAACTGCATGTAGAGCACCCTACGGTTGTCTCTGATGATCAGTCAGTGCTCCTATCCTTTTTTGTTACTGCTAGACTGGATGCACTGGCATTATTGTATCACCTAAAAGCATCAGAGATTTCCAAGTAGAGTAGGGTAGGTAGGGAGTTTCAATAAAGCTCAGCCTGTGAGCATGTAGTTAGTTTTTTTTAATTTCTGCAAAGTCCAGCAAGCCAAAGAGCCTAATCCGGGCTTGGCTGTTTTTCAATTTCTGTCATAGAATGTAGAGAAGAAATCTTCTAGACAGTTTAATCCTAGCAGATACTAGTTTAGGGAAGAGAAACATATGAGGCCAACAGTGCAATCTGGTCTCATGGAGTAATACGGGTAGAAGTAGAATAGGTTTACTTTCCTGTTTGTGAAAAATTGATGATGTAAAAGGTCTGCTAGTCCAAATGCACCCTGGAAGAGAAAGTGATAGGACTATAGTATGGGTAGGTAGTTGTTTGGGAGAATTTTACTGCTGATATAATGTCTTCATGATTTGTGGCAGCTGATCCAAGAAAGAAAAGGATGTGTCAAGTACCAGGCATCTGGCCTACACTAAAGACTTATCTTCTAAATTCTTGACTCCTTCAAGAAGAATCCATCCCCGTGTGGAGCCACTGTTAGCCCCCTATAAATTTTTTGACAAGCAAACAAGGGGCTAAATATTTTTTGAGCCTTCAAGGAATGCATTTCCTCTGAAAACACATCATCCTTAAAGCCTCTTTGGGCCTTTTTCCTTTGATTAAATCCCCTTTGTTGTTTCCCATTATAAAGCCTCACTGATTATGACAAATTGTGCTCCTAAAGGCCTTCATTTTCCCCTTGTACCCCTGCAGAATTCTCCATTTCATCCCTTCTTCCCCTTTGTCAAAGTTCCCCTTTTCTACCCCCCAGATCCCCCTAAACCTTCTAATTCACCTTCGTTCCCCTCACAAAGCCTTCATATACCCTTGGGTTAGCCAAATAGCCCCTCTTTCCCTCTATCGTTATCCTTTTGGGTCTAAAATTCCATTGAAAATGGGCCAAAAAACCCACATTGGAATGTATAGAAGGCCTAGCCCCTTTCGGCCAGCCCCCAAAACAGTTTCTTCACGTGGACCAGGCGCTAGAAGCAAGCGCTAGCTCGAAAAGCGCTCATCGTAAATGTGTATCGGGAGCATTTTGGGGCGTAGATCTGTGCAGATCCGACGACATTCGCAAATCTCCGTTGCGCCCGTGGCCCACCCCGTTCACCTCTCCAATCGCAGATATGCCATCCGTTTCACCCGCAAATCAACGGTCCATACGTCACCCGCCCCTATGGTCCCTGCAATCGCGCCCTGTCCAAAACCCACTGGTTTCCATCGCATCACTTTTGGAGGATGAGCGGTATTTTTCGTTTCAAAGCGATTCCATTCACTGCTCGACATGTGGCTCCATGCACTGTTTAAAAACCGTCCCCTATCGCACGTTAAAGTTCGGTGTTTGACTCGACGCGATATGCCCGTACGCTGTCAGATCTGGAGCAGTTAATCCAACGGAGATCGCGCCACGAAGTTGCACGGCGGATAACCCAAGGAAAATAGACCCCTGACCCACCATCTGTCGCCTTCCGATGCATTCTCAATCGTCGATCTCCTCATGAGATTGGATGACCTAGATTAAATCAATGCCCCGCCGTTGACCGAGTCCCACCACCAGAACTCCACGTCACATGCCTTCACGTAATTTCCACCATTTATTTGGTGTTTCACCCGATTTCCAAAACCCTTCATCGTGCATTTTCCACCGTCAATCATCACCCCCATGCAGGATCGAACGGTCAGCATGCTCTTTCTCCACCACGCCTCCACCTGTCTAACGCTCCACCATTTTTGCATTATTTTTCCTATTTTCACCGTTCTACTATATTTTTTCCATTCGCCTCCACCATTTCCACCATTCCTCTGGCCTCTGAAGCATTCTCCTGCCACCACCCTGGATGTTGTAATTGATTTGTTCTCATTGTGTAGGGTTTTTCACCAGACTGGTATTTCGCTCTGTTTGTCATAATCGCAGTCAATGTGATTCAAAGCACAGAGATGTCGTTACAGTAACAAAATGTATCAGTAGCAAAGATTAAGGTGTTAGAGCCCAAAAATTCAAGATCAAATGCTCTAATCCTCATTCAAGGAATTAAGGCACAATTGAAGATTAAAGAAGCACACGAAACAAAGCTATATCTGTGTTCTATATCAGCAGAGTACTTTTCTCTAGAAAGACTACCTTTCAGCGTTCTCCATGCCCTCAAGAAGCTAAGTACACTGACAGAAGTCTCTGCTGCTGTCAGGACCACAGTTATGAGGTATGGAGAGACCTGCAGACCTTTTCCGCCGTGTCACTTATTTTAGAAAGCTACCACAAGGTACCATCAGTCAGATTTCTTTAGAAGAACATACTTGAAGTTATTAACAAGACTTCTGGACCATGCTCCAGAGTACACACATTAAATGAAGAGCCATTTTGCAGAATGGGAATTCGACCTACCTCTCCTCTGTCTTAATGAGATCCACTTAATGAATATCATCTACTCCTATTATTCTTTTCTCCTATAAGAATCCCCAAGAACATATTGTAAATGGTTGTTGTTCGGTTGTTGCTGTTGTAGTTAGAGGGATTCATTTTGACTGTTACAACAGTCTTGGGAGGGAGTAGCAGAGTAGTTTGTAATGTAGTAGGCTGGGAGGAGAAAGTTTGGACTGTAATAGCTATTGAGCTCAGTGTATGTGACTGGTTTTGCATCAATTAATCAAGAAAATTTCACAGGATCCTGGTCTATTACTACGGGTGATGTTTTTATTATCACATTGTTTTATTACATTTTTCATGCTGTTCATTTCTTCTGGCACGCATCAGAAATCTGGCATAGGATTTACCCTAGTTAGGTACCCTATGTTTCTGCTCTCCCTGCCTTTAATGTTTTTTGCTGATAGTGAGATATGAGGGCAGACCCTCGTGGTTTAACCAGTGTAGCAGATGTTATTTCCTGCTACCTGATGTGTGAAATCGGAGTTTGCTACTTGGATGCTTATTGCTGGTGTCAAAGTAGGGAAGGTTAAACGTCCTTCTTCGATCTATAGACTCTAGCTTTCTGTCAAATCTTATCTCTGTTTTTCCCTCGGAGCATGCTAAAGACCTGGAGTTAAATGACCTCTGGTCCGATCTATAAGCTGCCCCTTTGTGACTTCATTGAAAGTTGTCTTTGAGTATGTCCAAGCAGGTCTGTAGTTAAATGACCTATGACTTGATCTATAGACAGAAATTGGGTTTCTTTCCTTCTTTCACTTTCAATCCCTAATGTTCCATCCCACCATCTATCTAAAAGATACTTTAGTATAGATGACTTGCCCTCTGAAAGCCTTGGCTAGTTGTTTGCAAGTAATCTCCTTTCATGACTCCATGGCCCAATGGATGGCACATTCTTAACCTATCCTCTTTTGCTAAAACATCTTGCTACTCTACACCTTTCCTTCCATTACTTTCTCAGTTTATGATCTCATGACTCAACCCAATAACCAACCAACCAAAACATTTAAACCCCCCCTATGCTTCATAACTAGCCTAATACCTCATCTTGAGCTTTCAAAGATATATCATTCTTTGTATTTATGGAGAGATCCCTCTCCGGATCCAGGAGGGCTAGATCCTAGGATCCCAAAGTGGTTTGATGTTGTCTTATCTTTTGGTATTTCCAAATCTTCCAAAACATAGGAACCCCAGCATAATGGCGACTCTGTTTGGGAACAAATTCTGAGAGTCTATAGCTGCAAACATTGGTCTATTTCCCATTGTAGTCACCAACATAATGGCGACTCCACTGGGGAAAAAGACAACTCAGCCTTGATTTGGTAAATCACTGTGGTGGACAGTAAATTCTTAAATCCTCCACCTGGTGACTCCACAGCTCCTAAATGATAAAAAGACTCCACCGGTGATCAGTAGGCCGCTGATTATCTGTGTGTGTTCACAAGACTCCACTGGGAGACCATGTCGCAATATAACATCGGCTATGCTAAAGACCAAGTCATCTCACTAATGGAAGACTATGAACAGTTTGCAGAAATGCATCCTAATTTCATAGCAGAGTGTCGTGTTGTAATTTCAAGTGACTTGGCAGAGCTGGAGGTGGAGGACCTTCTAGGGGCTATTCTTCTTAGCTCAAGTTTCAAACCCATGCTCAGGAAGAATTTCTTAGAATTGGTGGTTGAAAGGTATGAAGCTGAGATTGAACTTTTGGACTCACAAGAAAAATCATATCAGTTCAAAGACCCAAGAGCCTTTTTGGAAAGTCTCCCGCCCCCTAAGAGAGAGGAGATTCCACTGCCTTTCGATGTGCAAGAGGAAGGTGGTCAGGCTTTCAATAGCCACTTTGAAGATGTAGTGAAGGATGTAGAAATCAAAGCTGCCCAGGATAAAGACATTCTACCAATCATGGAAGGCCTAAAAGAAGAACTTGTACATCATGTGTTCATTGATCATGTGGCTGAGTATATGGAGGCCCGGGTCGGCTCGAATTCTCCAGCGTTGATCCTTCGCAGGGGACGAATTCATTAAGAGTGGTCACCACTGATGGTGACCTCAGTTTTGAAAAAACGCATGTAGAGCACCCTATGGTTATCTCTGATGAGCAGTCAGTGCTCCTATCCTTTTTTTTTACTGCTAAACTGGCTGCACTGGAATTATTGTATCACCTAAAAGCATCAGATATTTCCAAGTAGAATAGGGTAGGTAGGGAGTTTCAATAAATCTTAGCTTGTGAGCATGTAGTTAGTTGTTTTTAATTTCTGCAAAGTCCAGCAAGCCAGACAGCCTAATCCGGGCTTGGCTGTTTTTCAATTTCTGTCTTAGAATGTAGAGAAGAAATCTGCTAGACAGTTTAATCCTAGCAGATACTAGTTTAGGGAAGAGAAACATATGAGGCCAATAGTTCAATCTGGTCTCATGGAGTAATATGGGTAGAAGTAGAAAAATTGATGATGTTAAAGGTCTGCTAGTCCAAATGCACCCTGGAAGAGAAAGTGATAGGACTATAGTATGGGTAGGTAGTTTTTTGGGAGAATTTTACTGCTGATGTAATGTCTTCATGATTTGTGGCAGCTGATCCAAGAAAGAAAAGGATGTGTCAAGTACCAGGCATCTGGCCTACACCAAATATTTATCTTCTGAATTCTTGACTCCTTCAAGAAGAAGCCATCCCCATGTGGAGCCACTGTTAGCCCCCTATATATTTTTTGACAAGCAAACAAGGGGCTAAATTTTTTTGAGCCTTCAAGGAATGCATTTCCTCTGAAAACACATCATCCTTGAAGCCTCCTTGGGCCTTTGTCCTTTGATGAAATCCCCTCTGTTGTTTCCCATTATAAAGCCTCACTGATTATGACAAATTGTGCTCCTAAAGGCCTTCATTTTCCCCTTGTACCCCTGCAGAATTCTCCATTTCATCCCTTCTTCCCCTTTTCTACCCCCCAAATCCCCCTAAACCTTCTAAGTCACCTTCGTTCCCCTCACAAAGCCTTCATATACCCTTGGGTTAGCCAAATAGCCCCTCTTTCCCTCTATCGTTATCCCTTTGGGTCTAAAATTCCATTGAAAATGGGCCAAAAAACTCACATTGGAACGTATAGAAGGCCTAGCCCCTTTCGGCTAGCCCCCAAAATAGTTTCTTCACATGGTCTGGGCACTAGAACCAAGCGCTAGCCCGAAAAGCGCTCATCGCAAATGTGTATTGGGAGCGTTTTGGGCCATCGATCTGTGCAGATCCGACGGCATTCGCAAATTTCCGTTGCACCCGTGGCCCACCCCGTTCACCTCTCTGATTGCAGATCCGCACTCTGTTTGACCCGAAAATCAACGGTCCATACGTCACCCGCCCCTGTGGTCCCCGCAATCACGCCCTGCCAAAACCCGCTAGTTTCCATCACACCGCTTTTGGAGGACGAGCGGTATTTTTCATTTCGGAGTGATTCTATTCACTGCCTGACATGTGGCTCCGTGCACTGTTTAAAAACCACCCCCCATCGTGCGTTAAATTTCGGTGTTTGTCCCGGCGCGATATGCCCGTATGCCGTCCGATCTGGAGCAGTTAATCCGATGGCGATCGCGCCACGAAGTTGCACGGCGGATAACCCAAGGAAAATAGACCCCTGGCCCACCATCTGTCGCCTTCCGATGCGTTCTCAACCGTTGATCTCCTCCTGAGATCGGACAACCCAGATTAAATCAATGCCCCGCCGTTGACCGAGTCCCACCGCCAGAACTCCACGTCACATGCCTTCGTGGAATTTCCACCATATCTTTTGTGTTTTGCTTGATTTCCAAAACCCTTCATCGTGCATTTTCCGTCGTCGATCATCACCCCCATGCAGGATCGAACGGTCAGCATGCTCTTTCTCCACCACGCCTCCACTTGTCTAACGCTCCACCATTTTAGCATTATTTTTCCTGTTTTCACCGTTCTACTGCATTTTTTCCATTCGCCTCCACCATTTCCACCATTCCTCCGCCCTCCGAAGCATTCTCCCGCCACCACCCTGGATGTTGTAATTGATTTGTTATCATTGTGCAGGGTTTTAACCAGACTGGTATTTCGCTCTATTTGTCATAATCGCAGTTAATGTGATTCAAAGCACAGAGATGTCGTTACAGTAACAAAACATATCAGCAGTAGAGATTAAGGTGTTAGAGCCCGAAAATTCAAGATCAAATGCTCTAATCCTCATTCAAGGAATTAGGGCACAGTTGAAGATTAAAGAAGCACACGAAACAAAGCTATATCTGTGTTCTATATCAACAGAGTACTTTTCTTTAGAAATACTGCCTTTCAGCGTTCTCCATGCCCTCAAGAAGCTAAGTACACTGACAGAAGTCTCTGCTATTGTCAGGACCACAGTTATGAGGTATGGAGAGACCTGCAGACCTTTTCTGCTATGTCACTTATTTCAGAAAGCTACCACAAGGTACCATCTGTCGGATTTCTTTAGAAGAACATACTTGAAGTTATTAACAAGACTTCTGGACCATGCTCTAGAGTACACACAGTTAATTAAGGGCCATTTTGCAGAATGGGCATTCGACCTACCTCTCCTCTGTCTTAATGAGATCCACTTAATGAATATCATCTACTCCTATTATTATTTTCTCCTATAAGAATCCTCGAGAGCATATTGTAAAGGGTTGTTGTTCGGTTGTTGCTGTTGTAGTTAGAGGGATTCATTTTGACTATTAGAATAGTCTTGGGAGGAAGTAGCAGAGTAGTTTGTGATGTAGTAGGCTAGGAGGAGAAAGTTTGGACTGTAACAGTCATTGAGCTCAGTGTATGTGACTGGTTTTGTATCAATTAATCAAGAAACTTTCACAGGATCCTGGTCTATTACTACGGGTGATGTTTTTCTTATCACATTGTTTTATTACATTTTTCATGCTGTTCATTTCTTCTGGCACGCATCAGAAATATGGCATAGTATTTACCCTTGTTAGGTACCCTATGTTTCTGCTCTCCCTGCCTTTAATGTTTTTTGCTGATAGTGAGATCTGAGGGCAGACCCCCGTGGTTTAACCAGTGTAGCAGATGTTATTTCCTACTACCTGATGTGTGAACTTGGAGTTTGATACTTGGATGCTTCTTGCTGGTGTCAAAGCAGGGAAGGTTAAAAGTCCTTCTCCGATCTATAGACTCTAGCTTTGTGTCAAATCTTATCTCTGTTTTTCCCTCAGAGCATGCTAAAGCAGACCTGGAGTTAAATGACCTCTGGTCCGATCTATAAGCTGCCCCTTTGTGACTTCATTGAAAGTTGTCTTTGAGTATGTCCACACAGGTCTAGAGTTAAATAACCTCTGACCTGATCTATAGACAGAAATTGGGTTGCTTTCCTTCTTTCACTTTCAATCCTTAATGTTCCATCCCACCATCTATCTAAAAGATCCTTTAGTATAGATGACTTGCCCTCTGAAAGCCTTGGCTAGTTGTTTGCAAGTAATCTCCTTTCATGACTCCATGGCCCAATGGATGGCACATTCTTAACCTATCCTCTTTTGCTGAAACATCCTGCTGCTCTGCTCCTTTCCTTCCATTACTTTCTCAGTTTATGATCTCATGACTCAACCCAATAACCAACCAACCAAATCATTTAAACCCCCCCTTGTGCTTCATAACTAGCCTAATACCTCATATTGAGCTTTCAAAGATATAACATTCTTTTTATTTATGGAGAGATCCCCCTCGGGATCCAGGAGGGCTAGATCCTAGGATCCCAAAGTGGTTTGATGTTGTCTTATCTTTTGGTATTGCCAAATCTGCCAAAACATCGGAACCCCAACAATATCGATATTGTTATAAGATATATATGTGTCGACTTTTGATGAATAATGAATTTTAAAAAATCATAATAATTATGATATGATATAACAAATTAATCCAAACATCATATTCAAATGCATTAATAAAAATTTAATTAATATGAATATTTTTATAAGATGTGTCGACTTTTGATGAATAATGAATTTAGAAAAATCACAATAATTGCACTGTCACAGGTCAATGTTTCTAAAAAATGCAAAATTAACATCGGTGCATGTCGGTCACTGTACACTGGTGCGTTTGTACGCTGCAGTGCATCGGTGCGTTTCTACGACCTATGGGCACCGCACAAATACCAAAACCAATTAAAAATCTCGGTGTGTTTGTGCGATACTGCGCACCAGTGCTTTTATGTGAGACTTCGCACCGGTGCATTTTTACGACATATGGGCACCGCACAAATACCTATACCAATTATAAATATCGGTGCGTTTGTCTGATACGGTGCATCGGTGTGTTTCTATAATTCTACGTACCGGTGCGTTGAGACAACCTATGGGCACCGCACAAATCCCAAGACCAATTAGAATGACCACGTGCGTTGTATCACCAACACTGTTCCTGGTGTGGCTTTATACCTTGATGGCCGAGTGCATGCACATTCAACCGCCCCAGGGCCACTGACTAGATGACATGCACCAGTGCGTTGAAACCTTAGTAGCGCACCGATTGAAAAAACATACGTAATAACCTCCGGCCTCCCAGTTTTTTTAGTTGTGTTGAATTTCCGTTAAAAGCTCCGCCAAAACCTCCATAACCATAAACGGATGTTGTAGAATTTTTTTTCGACAATTTTGGCCAATTTTATAACACTAAAAACCTCCTTTATAACCTCCGCTAGAGAGTCTTTACCTTATAGTGCAATATGATAAAACTCAAAAAAGTAATTCTTTATCATAATATATATATTCGACAGACAATGAATTAAGGTAGAAAAAAATGAGTTCTTATTAATTTAATGAACATTAATACAAGAATTTGATAAACATTACCATTTACTGCATATATTTTTTGGAACTATCCTCCAAGTACCTTTAACCTAAGCCACTAAAAGTATCCTCCATGAAATTTTTCTTTTTAGGTCAACAATTATGTAAGAGGACTTTATTTCCTATGATTGAAAAATAATTGAAGGGAAAGGAAACAGAGATTTCCAAAAACTAAAATATTTCTTAAAAGATTCGGGGATTGTAGATCTGGGAAAGAATATAAATCACCAATATAAGGGCCCTTCTACCTCTCTTCCACCCACAACATCAGTAAAATTTATTTAGTAGTAGTTTGGGTCATTGCGGCATCGGTTACAAGAGGAAAATTCTTAGTGGAATCCATAAAATACACCCCACGGCACATGATAATGGCGGCACATGATAATGGGCACATTTATTTATTTATTTATTTTGGTGAAAAACTAAAGCATATGCTAGTTGCGTGAATGATGCTAGCATATATATATACATATTTTGTTTTAATAAGTTAACAAATATACATGTTATACCAAAAGAAAGCATGCATTTTTGGAATCAAATTTTGCTTTATGAATAATTCTTAAAAGGTAGATGCAGGCAATGATATATCTATCCCAAAACACGCATTCTATAATGAGTGTGGAAAAATATATTATAAAATTTGGTAATATTTAAATACAATGACATGCTTATAGGTGTCTTGAGATGAAAACTATTAATTCATTTTTTTCAACGAAAAATGCATGTGATCTCTCCATCAACTAGTAACACTAGCAATTGCATCGGGGGTGCAAGGGAACGGCGGAAGGAGGAGATGTGAATCATTTTGTACTATATGAGGGGTAAAAACTGAATTGTGATTTAACAGAAGAAAATCCAAAGCTGAATAGATAATCATAAATGCTAAGTAGAAAGATGATCACCTAAGGTGCAAAGCCTATAGCTATTAATGTCTCGATTCTTTTCACGTTCAAACTATCTATACTGTATACTAAAGAAGCAACCTGACGCCATGTCACAAACCGGCCATTCAAATGGCCTGCACATCCTCGAGACTGATGGAATCCTCATATATGAAGAAGGCAATGAGACCTTGATGTGAAATTCCCGTAGTTTCTCTGCCTATCCTTGATGTTATGTCTGGGTGGTCGAATTGAGTGTGCTCATTTTGATTTGCAGAAGGCCGAATAGGATGAGCAAACCCATTATCATATGTTGTTTTCCCATAGAACCTTTAAGTATGTCTAAGGTGGCAAACCCTGCTCGTTGAGAGAATAAACTTGTTTGATTGTTAGTGGAGTGATATTGTTCAAGGCTTGAACCCAAAGTTAATGAGGCAGAGTCAATACAAAGAATGGCGTTAACCATGGTGAAATTTCCGCTCAACTACTGTTCCAATCCCGAAGTGGTTTGCTGATTGTTTTTGTTTTGTAGACATCTTTATTTGTTAATGTAATCAAATATTCTCGTTGCTTTCTAGCTTTCCCTAATTTATCACGAAAGATGACCCAAACTCTAGTGAAATTAGCTTGCACTCCAGTGAAATTAGCTTGCACTCCAGTGAAATTTTAGTTGTCTTTATTCTTTATTTACTCAACAAATCTGTTGCATCCTCCAGTGCTTTCTGCTTTTTCAATTCAGCCTCATGTGCAAAATAATATCTGCTGCAAATAGATAGAGGCTTTTGCTGCTTTGGTCGTGGGGTGACATAGGACTAGAGGGAAAGGATCCATTTTAATTTCAAATATCATTGTGATAATGATATTGAATTTGGTATTATTATTTTTTAATTTTTTGAGATAATATTAGGTATTATAACAAGAAATCTTCTTTATAAATTATATAACATTTTCAATATAATTATTAAAAATAAAACAAATTAATTTTAATAATATTACCAATAAAATATATAACATATTTCACAATATTAAATTTATTTAGAACAATATTTACATTATAACCTTGGAATGATATTTGTTTTTATGTTTCGAATAATTTTAATAATTTTACCAATAAATTATATAACATATTTCACAAGAGTAAAGTTATTTAGAACAATATTTACATTATAACTTTGGAATGATATTTGTTTTATGTTTTGGATAAGAGATATTTTTGAAACAAAATTTCCATTATGACTTTGATACATTGATAGTATTTGTTTTAAGGAGAATTCCACCTAGGTAGTAAAAGCACATCTTAATTTTTTTTAAGTTAAAGTAATTATATTAAATGCAAGAATATAGTAATAATAATGTTGGTGGACCCTGGGTAAATGCTACTCAAGTCATAGATTAGGTGTGCGAGTCATCTTTAAACTCACATTACCTAGAAAAAAACAGTTAAATTCTTATATATTTAAAGCATAATCAAATCAAATTAGATGCTTGTGGTATGCGAGTTATTTATGAACTCACATTATCTAACAAAAAAATTACTTTTTTATTTGAAACATAATTAAATCAAATTTTAAATATCTTTTCAAAAGAAAAAATTATATGATATTGGAAATTCACATCGTCCACATAAAAAAATCTTAAGAATTCAAACCATAATTTAATATAACTATATTGCTAATACTTTGTTTTATCATTATTTTTCTATTCTATTAATATTTTATTTTAATTATTTATTAAAAAAAACATTATTCAAATAAAATATTTTATTATTATTAATATTATTTTAAAAAATTTAAATATTTTGATTTTTGTTAAAGTAAAATGTTTTTAATTAAAATTTAAATTTAAATTAATAAAATTGTCGAGAAAAGAAATTGGTTTCTTCCAATACTTTTTACAAAAATTATGTCAGGTTAGCATCTATTTATATGCAACTCTGATATATATATGGGAGAAAGAGATGTGGTTGAAAAGCAGATTTCCTACTTTTCTATTCGAATTTTATTTGCAACCGTTGTGTAATTTCTAACCAATTCTGAGTGTATTTGGTATTTGTGTATTTGGATTCATGACAGAAAATGTGGAGAGTGCTCGCCCGAGTGCGATGTTTATGTTTGGGGACTCCTACGTCGACACTGGAAATCTGAAAAAATAGAATGTCGTTGCCTGCAAACCTCCATATGGTATAAGCTTTCCTGGAAAACCATCTGGGCGACACTCAAATGGAAAATTTTTCATGGACTTCATAGGTATAATTTCAATTTTTACGCATTCAATTATTCATTTCGTGTGTGGGTTTTAATTTGTCATTTTAATGTTGCAGCTTCAGCTTTTAACATTCCTATACCAGTGCCACACAGTCAGTGGGATAACAACTCCTACGTGCTTCGCTTTGGCATGAACTTTGCAACTGGCGAGACCGGTGTCTTTCCTACGCACTCGGTGGTGAGGACTGCTTGAGGTTACCGTGGAATTAGACAACAGAATACGATTAAGTTCTGTGTGGAATGCCGTGCGACCTCTGTGAATAACGAAACCATAAGAAGACGGAATACCTTCGAATAGTTGTGATTGGGAATTGAGGATTGGAATCGAACCGTGGACAACCGTGAAAGGAATGAGTATTGCGTCGTTAGACCTGTGAGTAAGGACCAGAACACTGCGTGGAAGAGCGAAACCTCGATGAACAGTGAAAGCGGGTTGGAGTGAACCTAGCAGTTTGATCGCACCGCCTTCGTAGGGTAAGAGGTAATTTGGAAATCAGTGTGATCCCATAGACTGGGTGACGCATGTCCTTGAGCAAATTTGAGAAACCGCTGTCATCAAGAGTTAACGATCATGCATTTAGCCTGCGCGATATCCGTTGGATCATAAGGAGCAGTGCGACGTGCTCTCCACCGTCAGATGATTGAATCTTTAGTTGCCACATGTCAAGATTTCACTGGCTGTAAGGGCGATGAGAAGTGTTTCTCATTGGCTGGGGTGAACAGTGTTTGCTCACCCCAAGCCCGCAAAAAAAACGCCTCCAGCGTAATTAGAACTCAATTGGATTTGAATTTGTGAACTATGAATTTCTTATTAGTGCCACGCATTGGTTGGATGATCCAACAAATTAAGATAGCGCATAAGGATTTTTTTTTACAAGTATTGATATCTCTATATTTTTCCCTCTTACTTCATTACATAGGTTACGATTATACATAAATATCTTGTTTTCCATTTAATTATATATCAATAACTTCATTTCCATTTAAATCTATTTTATTAACTTAGATAAATGAACTATATATTTATTTTGGGTTAGAATACTCTTATATTGTAAAATTTTTAATGAAATAAGGTCTCTCCTTACATAATGTTTGAAGTACAAAACCTTAAAGTTTGTATCATATTTCTAAAGCATTGCAACTACAGTACTCTTATGCAATGGGTTTTATTTTATAAATTTAAATACATATCCAAAGTGTGTTATTTTTTCGTGTATATTCTAAAATAAAGTTTGAATAATTCCCATCAAAATCTGTAATATGAATAAGAGACTTCATTATAGAACCTTGCACATTGCATTGATTTAGAAGCTTCTTAAGAGCCAATACTTTCACCGCATGGCTGGTTGAGTACGGATTCCCCTAATATATTATTTTTCTACGTAATTATAATCAATCATTAAAAATAGCTAAAATATTTTCAAAATTAATATTTGTTAATATATTATTTTTCTACGTAATTATAATCAATCATTAAAAATAGCTAAAATATTTTCAAAATTAATATTTGTTAACCTAATTTAATAGATTTAACATTTTGTGAATTATACTTCTAATGCATTTCTTACATTGCATTAGAAAATAATGTTATGATTTAACGAAAATGCAGGGAAGAGATATAGATTTAAATAATATCTACTATGTAATTATTTTACCTTATTTTAGTGTGAATAGAAATATGGTTTGGTGATTAATATCTCTTTTTATATGTTTTAAACCAGGAAAGGAATTGTGAATGGTGTTTTTTTTTCCATAATTTTGTTAGTTTACCGGAAGCCCATATTTATCATCTAATTTTAGCTTTATCTTTCGGAATTTTCTTTTAACAGAAAATCAATTTTCATGCTATTTATGAATAATTTAATGCAATCCTCAATGTAAATATCCCAGCAATTAATATCTAGTGCTTGCACTAGTGTATTACAAATTCTTTTGACAAATCCTTAGCATTGGCCATCCTATGAGAAATGGACCATTAAATGTGAAAAATTGGATTGCACCAATCAAGGGTATTGTAGTTTAAATCTTTAGCATGGGCTATTTTCCATTTGTAAAAGTATAGTTTGGAGGCAAGGTGATTAAAAGAAAAAGAAAAACCATTTAATTGTTAGTTGAGTAACCCTCTCTTAAAAAGTAAGAACTAGAGGTATTTTAATTAAACTAGCCTCGTAAATAAGGTAATTATCCGAGGTGGTTATAAATAAACTAACTCAACAAAAAAATAAGGACGGTTTTTTAAAACCCTTTTTGTAGAAACATAAGAGGAAAAGTTTAAAACCTCTAAAAGAAACTTAGGATGTGGGCGGAAACCTTTTCTATTAAAATATATGAGGGAAATGTAAAACCTTACTTATTAGTACTTGTGGAGAAGGGTGCAAACCCCATGTATAGAATATGAGGGGAATGTAAAACCTTACTTATTAGTACTTGTGGAGAAGGGTGCAAACCTCGTGTATAGAAACTTATGTGGCGACTATATTACTCTCATTGTACAAACATATGAGGTTGATTTGAAACCAACAATGTTGTTACGGTGGTGAGTGGAACCCTCCCTTATATTAACTTATATTGTTGGTTTGAAACAAATCTTTTATAAAAAGGATAAAAAATATCCTATCGAACTTTTAGAGGCAGTAGAAAACCTCGTTAATCTCACTTACATTGCTGGTTTGTAATGACCATGAAAGCCATAATGTCATCCACTTAATGAGGCGGTTATTATCAACTCTATAAATGGAATTAAGGAAAATTTATAACCATATAGATATGCCTTATTTAAACCTCTCCCATAAATATTTATAATAACGATTACAAATAACACTTATAAGATGATATAAGGTTAGTTTATAATTAATATCATGGGTAAATGTGCATTTATTTTACAATAATAAATTTAATAATTAGTTAATGTATTTAGCATTAGTTTTACACTTGTATTTAAATAGATTATATTTGTTTAGCCATATAATAAAACAATCTTAAACCTTTGGATGTGGGTGTTTTTTAGAGATCTAGCCAACAGCCACTTGGTAGCGCCGTCGCTTGGTAGTCATCCTCGTCACAAGGAGGCACATGGCTCAGGCATGGTTATTAATAACTATGGCTTGGGTGCTATTTACTCTGCCAGACATGAACCATTTGTCGCGTACTCTCTGCTCCAGGTGAGAATTTACTCCATCCTCTGCGCATCCATTCCACCATTTGTGAATTTACTCGACTTGCAGCCATATATGGACAATGGTGTTTTCCCTCAGACATTCTCCTTTGGCATTTTTGTTATTCTCAGTGTTGGCTCCGTCTCCTCCTGTGCCAATTCCACTCCTGTTGAGGCCATGCAACATCCCTCAACCCATCTATGCCAAATTGCTCTCTATCACGCAACCTGTCCTCCTCCTCTGCTTCCTTCGCAATCCTGTAGCTTTGCTTTAGCCATGCCACAATGCCACCGCATGTGGTGTCGTAGAGGTGGAGGTCGTGGCTCCCCTTCCCATCCACCCATTCACGCCATGGCTGGAAGAACTGTGGACTTGTCTTTGAATCTGGTTGCGCTTGAGGTCCGAGATCCACATAGCCTCTCCGCTCATTTATCCATGCACCTTCTTGAAGCCTCTTCTAGGCCCTCTGTCTCACGCTCCAAGAAATGGATGCGCAAGTCCACCATGTCTCCTGCCTCCCTCAATATTCCGCGCAAAATGGTGGCTCTGTCGGTTAAGTTAGCTAAGGACGCCTCGAACAGTTATGGTAGTTGCAGTTCTGATGAAGATGGCAAGGATTCTCAGACAGGTGCCCACTCGACCTCCTCTCTCTCATTGGACGCCCAGCTGTCCAAGCTCGAGGACGACATCTCTGAGTATAGGTGCCTCATCGAGGAAAAGTCGCCTCAACAGGCGTTGCGGGATGATAAGAAGCAACAAGATTAACCTGATGGTTCCCACTTGTCACTATTCTATGCTATGGTCTAGTTCTCTTGTTTTCTGCACTGTATAATGATGTTTAAAGCCGGTTTCCCTATAAGGGTAGCATTTTCTCTGATACATGGACAGGTTTCTTGGGCTAGTTTCCCCTCCTCCTGGGGTAGCCCCTCTTTTGAATTTTTGAACTTGCTATTTGCCGTCAGAATTGGCTAATGCAACAATTCTGGTGGATGATGAATGTATCTCTCTGCTTTGTATTTTATAATAGAAGTAGCCAAATTTAGAAAAATAATAATAATAATAATAATAATAATTATCTTAAACATCTATATAATTAATAGAAAATGTTATTTTTAAATGTACCTTAAAAATCTTATCGCAGAGTTTTTGATAAATGGTGATTGAGTGCTCTGCTAAGGCACTCCTTGATGTAAAGTCACTAGTTCAATTCCTCATTTGGATTGAGGTGATATATTAGACATGTTGAAGCTATAGTCCTGCCAAACTTTAAAATAAATATATATTTCTCTAAAATTTCTAACAGATTATGAACATCAAAAAGTTTTGTCAAATTTTTTAATTTAATATATTTATTTTTTCAC
Source organism: Pinus albicaulis (assembly GCA_034641835.2). Taxonomy (NCBI): domain Eukaryota; kingdom Viridiplantae; phylum Streptophyta; class Pinopsida; order Pinales; family Pinaceae; genus Pinus; species Pinus albicaulis. The sequence goes on from JAXQQM020065324.1 coordinate 53,864, forward strand.
TAAACTTATAAACACTATTCATAAAAAAATTGATCAATTAATTGATACAATTACATTACATAATTATTAAAAAAAAAATATTGTTAATTTCTTTTTCAATTAATATAATTAATTTAAACAATTAAAAATATTATTTTCATTTTTATGAGTATAAATTTCATGAGAACGGACAAACCAACCATGAATGGTACTTATAAAAATCAAAGCATGTGTATCACAATATTATTGACCATAATCCATTTTATGGTTAATGTGTTGAACCCTTAGTTAAACTGAGAGGGGGGGGGGAGGGGGGGTGAATCAGTTTAACACATACATGGACTTTTAATACTTTTCTTTTAAATCTTATTTACACCTTCATTTCATGGTCAACTTAATATGTGAGCAATCTTAATATGTGAGCAACAAGTATTACTATCAAACAGATTTGTTAATGTAATAGCAGATTGAATATGAGAGCAGTAAGTATTAAGCAGATGAGATAAACCACATCAACACATAAACATCATGCACAGAGACACCAGATATAAGTGGAAACCCATAAAGGGAGAAAACTACATCTTATTATTGTTGTGATGCAAAGGCAAGCTCCAACTCCCTCTCACCACTGTTTTCTGCAGGCACCAACCTACAGGAGGCTCTATCCTCAATTTTGCAAGCTACAACTTGCAAGGAAGCTCCAACTCCCATCAATTTTCTGCAGGCACCAACCTACAGGAGGCTCCAACCTCAGTCAGCTACAACTGACATTTTATCAAGCTACAACTTGATGTGGAAGCACCAACTCCCATCTTTTTTCTGCAGGCACCAACCTACAGGAGGCTCCTACCTCAGTCAGCTACAACTGACATCTATCAAGCTACAACTTGATAGGGAAGCTCCAACTTCTTTACTCTTTCAAAAGAAAAACACTTGCTGATTTACCTTGGATATCAGCTCTGTTTTGTACCTTCTTCTCTGCTGTTCATCAACTCTTATATCAGACCTGCATCATCTCTGCTCAGCCCCTTCTTCTTCTTTGCTCAGCTTCTCCTTATTCACATTCTTCTTGCAGCTTGCTTATTTTCTTCAACTATCTTCAATTCTGCTGCACACTCTCTCCTCTTCTCATTCTATTTTCATCAAACTCTCCTCTTGGATATTACCCCCTTTTATACAAGATAGCTTCATGACTATTTGTATTCTACTGGGAATTCGAAATGGACAGTCATGTCTCTTTGCCTTCTTCCTTCTCATCTCTTTTCAGCTTACTCAGAAAAATATAACTGTAGGTGCTTATTTTAATATTACAGTGGGATATTTCCTCTCTTCCGGAGACTTGCCAATGCATCACAAACAATAAAAACAATTAAAACATTTACATTCGAATTACAATGTGAACTCCAACTCACTCATTTTGTCTCTTGGCTTGCTGCGCATTTTTCTTTTCTCTAACTGTCTCTTTGTTCCTTTCTCTTCTCTGTATGCCTTTCTGTTTATGGCTGCTGCGTAACTCCTGAATTTATGAACTGCATTTTTATTTTATTTTTATACCAAAGATTTCTTGTATAAATTAATCATTGATTTAATTCAATCTCGCATCACAGTTAAAGTGTCTCAGGGATGTGGCGAGTTCCGCAGGCCGGAACATACATATATTACAATTGTATCTCATTAATAATCGCCCTCCCGTTAAGCTGAGGCCCGTGGGTCTACAGACCACGCGGCATGTTTTAATACAACCGAAACCATGTTTTATATATCTAACAACAATGATTTTATATAAACAATTGCCCTCCACTTTACCTCCGATGCGATTGACCATGGAACTAAAACATTTGTTAGTCATAATTTATAAGCCCATCGGGTCCGGGCTTCCATCGCAATCGCAAGTCTTTAACATATGTTCCGATTGACCAGTGCCGATGCGATTTTGACCGTAACTCAAATATGTATTAACCACCGTTTATACACCCATCGGGTCCGGAACTTCAAACAAATGCAATTGGGGTGTATAATAGAAAAGTTCTGATTGCGATCAGAACACGGATGCGATTTGCATCTATTAACTCCTGCTTATAACGGGATCGGGTCCGCCATTTCAATCGCAATGTTTTACAAAAGACATGCGATTGGGAACTCGGATGCGATTAGCAATTAACTGTGGTATATAACTCGATCGGGTCCGGCATTTCAATCGCAACGTTTTTACAAAAAGACATGCGATTAAACTCTGATGATTAGCAATTAACTCGTGGTATATAGCTCAATTGTCCGCCTTAATCTGTTAATACAACAAAACTCACGATTGAACCTTTCTCCGATTGCGATTGGGGAGAGGTCCCACCATCTAAAACTTCGTTTTGTGCGCTCCATAATATAACAGACATATATGTATACTTTGCCAAAGGGTTAAGCGATTCCCATAATATGGTTTATATGTTATATGTAACGCCCATCGGGTAATGATTCTCGGAATTATACATATGACTGTATCTCTATTAAGCATTTCTAAGATTACATTCCGTCTCCCAGTTGGGTTATCTTAATTAGTACGCCTACCTCTCGCTCTCGTTCTGCCGCTCTCCCGTCGTTTGCTCTCGCTCGCTCGTCATGGATAACGCCTGTCTCCGTTATATTCGCTTCCTCTCGCTTTCATTTGCCGCTCCATTGTCCACTGCTCTCTTTCTGTTTTGTTTCAAATAAGGTTCTTTTGCTCTGTCGTGATTCAACGATCCTTTCTTGGTTCGAAAAGTCGTTCCTTTGTCGTCGTTACTTCTTTGTCTCTTCCTTTCTGCTATATCTGCTGTCTTAGTTTCTTTGTGCTCCTTCTGTTGCATCTATAGGATCCACTCCTTCTGTTATACTTGTAGCAAATCCTATGAGACTCCGATCTTCTATGCCTTCAATTGAATAATTCTTTTCCTCAACTTCAAACTTTGCTACATTCTGCAGAATGAATTGATGTATTCTCCCCAACAGTACTTCACAGACTTCCTACTTGAATAGCTTCCCACTCTATCTCATTCCTCAGCTATTAAATGGCCCTCTTCTACTGTCCTCACTACTTTGCAGCACATCTACTGTCTCCTGCTGCCTTTGTTTCTTCTATGCTCTACTTGTCTTATTCTCTCTTTGCTTTGTTGTCGCCTCAGCTCAGGTGTTCTTCCTTTTCCATCTCCTTTGCCATCAATGACAACATTTCCAACAGTCTCCCCCTTTGGCATTGATGGCAACACATCCACCAATAATCCAATTCTTCCTCCAAGTCTTCCTCTGTCTAGCTTCTTTTAGAAGACCCTTTCTTCTATTACCTGCTTTTCCTCTCCCTTTGACATCAATGGCAAAGGGTTGCACATTTCTTAGTGTAGATTCTATCTTTTCATTTTCTCTCTCTGAGATGCGTTTAGGCATTCTTCTTTTGACTTTGTACCATGCTGCTCTATATTGGTGTACAATATTTGTTGAGAGAACACTTTTGAGAATATTGAACTTGAATAAACATACAGTCTCTTTCTGATGTAGTGTGCCAATACATTTCTGTTGAGGAATATTGTAGATGGAATATGTCTTCTTCTACAATACTCATCTGTAGTCTAGCATTTGTTCAATTATGATGAAGCCAATATATCCTTTATTCCTGCGGTACACCTTTCCTGCCTGTTGGTGATGATATGAGCTAGGATGTTGACATTATCCTTAATAGCTGAAGGTTCTTGTTACAGATGTGATCAATGACTTAACCAGAATTTGATCTAAGAGATCAAATGCCTTTACTGCTTGCATAATGAACTTTCAAAAACAAAACCTTGAGGTAGGATGCATTCAATGTATTGGTCGATCTCACTTATCAACCATGCACTTTTCTTTATGACATAAGGGGGTATGTATGTCAATGATCAATCTCTCTTTAAAGGTGGATTACCAGTAAATCCTTTGTGCTGAAGTAGGATTTAGATTATTTTAAAACTTTTGGGCTTCAGATGGTAATCACTGCTAGTCCTTTATTCTTCAGATACTTTGATTCAAGTGTAAACATAATATTGATCCTTTAGCTCTGCTACTGACCTTCTCAAACTGAATGCAGAATCCAGATAACGCTGGGAATACTACCTTGATGTACGTTTGCCATAATACTTTTGATCCTGAGGACCTATTTTATCCTTACCTAGCTGGCTGATCTCCCCCTGGAATGATATTCTATTGATAGATATGCTACCTATACCTAGTACCAATTGATATTACCTTGATAAACCATGCAGAGATTTCATTTTAGCTTGCACATGAACCCATAGTTTCCACTATTGATCTTTCCACTGTTCACACCAACAATCATCAATATACTGAATCTAATCTTGGCATCATTAACCTGCTACTTATTCTGTCATCCTGATTTGAAAGAATGTCACTGCATTTTATTTTCTATGACAGTTCCAGAATCACTACTGCTTTATACACTGCTTTATATGCCAATTCAACTATTATCATGGCTTCTTGATGCCTTTTTAATAATCGCAACTAGACCTCATAACAAACCTTTGAAGATTTGAATATACCGCTCGCTTTATAGTTCGCCGCCCGACCTTGTATTAATACTCCATGCTTTGAAAAACAAACTTTATAATAAGACTTTCGGACTGGCCCACCTATGCACCGTACCTCCTCTATCTTCCGCGCACTTTTATTAAACTTCGCGTATCTTCATCGAATAGTCACCACCGGATGTCCCCTTTTCAAATCAACGGTCCTGAGAAATTCCGCTCGGTGTCCCGGTACTGACGTTAACTTGCGAAATCGCAGGTTAAACGGTGGCTTCCAATACCACCTATGCCACGTGTCAACAATCTTATGGAATCGCTAGCCCTCTAGATAATACCGCCTCCATACCAAAAGTGGTGCGAAATAATCCGGAAACCATAAGTGGTTTTGCTACAATGTTTCACCAAAGTTTCGGTCTTCTTTATTAAATAGTCGTTTTTCAGTATATTATAATGATTCGAACCCGTTCACGAATGGTTTCGCTCCACTATTGACATTGCACATTTGACTATGGTTCTGCTCCACCATTCACAACCTTTGCACCTTACATAACCTTTGCAGAGTTCCACATTATCAAACATTCTTCTTTCTGAATATACAGGCAGATTCTTAGCTTGATTTACTGGGTTCGACTTCACAGGGTTTTAGTCTTCAATTAAAGCCTATGCCACTCAATTAATGAATAATTGCTCAATAATTCATCTATAAACTGCATTACACCTTAATTCATGAATAAACCAATTCTGCTTCAATTCTTCTGTTTCTTCTGCAGAGTGCACACACAGACACTCATTCACAGAGAGTATGGTTCATTAGTCTTCTGAGTGGAACAAGAAATTCGCACAAACCGATGCTACAAGGTTCTTCACCACATAATTGCCACACAATCACTCTAATTTCCACACCCTGCTTATTGGACTCGGCTCAATTACATAGGATCATTCATCAAGAACTCATGTGTTCACACAGGATTTAACTAGTCAAATGCCTTTGCTGCCTTTGTTCTCCTTCTAACAATTTTGCTGGCTATTGTGAGTTTTATATGGTATTCTTCCTCCATAGATCTCTGTTAGAGGAACTTCCTTTCCCTTACTGATCTCATAGCTGTTATCATTCCAAGGAGCTCTTCTTAGACTACTTTCATGGGGTCTATATATGAACTTCTCTCCCCCTGGGATGCTGCTTCATATCTATAACTGGTTAGATATTTGCTTTGTTTCGTAGAGCAGCTCCCCCTGAGACTATGCTAGATTCATTATGTTATGGAGATAGTAGGCTCCCCCTTTCTCTTTTCCTTCCAAACTTTATTCAGGTTCTTCATAATGTCTGCACTTCTTTTAAATTCATAGTTTTGTTTGATTTTCTTTGATCCCATCATCTGTCTAGAGTTCTTTAATGTATATGGCAGATTACAGTCTTTAGCTTTGTGACCACGCTTGAGGCATACATAACATCTTATTTGACCAAGGTGCATTTGAGTTGATGTATAATATTTCATTCCCCTTTTTGAACATAATTTACAATCAACATATTTATGTCCAAATTCATTGCATGCATAACAGTAGCCATAGAAATGATTTGTGTACCTGGTGGAAGATTGTCTTTTCCCTTTGCTTGCTTGAGGGGTTCTTCTCTTTTGCTGCATCCTTTGCTAGTTGGACTGGATTGGATTTGTCTTACAATATGCTGCATTATGTCCTGGTTTATGACAAGATAAACATGTGCTAATTTTCATAGGAGGGAGGAACCTCCTTTGACATCTTCCGAATTTTTTCAATTCATCCCTAGGAGCATATGAGCCTTTAGTAGCTGATTGTTTCATCCTCTCATTCTCTGCTCTTTCATGTTGCTGCTTGATTATGTTTGTTTCTTTACAACTCATGTTCCTGCTGGTTTCTGCTTCTGTAGGAATTTGCTGAGCTGTTTCACAGTTCTTTACAGTTTTTACAAAAATGATTTTCTTGTTATCTTCAACCTTGGACTTACTGGTTTCACCTTCATATCCTATCCCGGCCTTTATGAGAGGTGACCTTTGAGCCTTTAGAATCTGGTCCAACTGTCCGGAGCTTTTCATTTGAGGAGTATTCATTAATAAATCTCTTTGGGCCTTTTCTAATTTCTTTCTTAGGTTCACTACTTCTTCTTCCAATTTTTCACATTCCATATTTTTCTCTCTCATTTGTTGCAGCAGAGTGTCTTCTATTTTCCTTGCTTCTTCAAGGTGTGTCTTCAGGCCAGCAATTTCTTTCTTATCTTCATATTCTCTCTCATCACATATTTGCACCACTGTCTTAAGGTCTTTGTTTTCATTTTTCAATTTTTCTATTTCAGTCAAAGCAGTGTCAAGCTTGGCTTTTTCTTTAGCTATAATTTCTTCATGGTTCTTATCTCCATTCATACTAGCAGGTACTTCATTTGATTGAATATTTTCCTGTTGACATGAATTTTTCTTCTTCTTAATTCTCTTATCCTTCTTTTCAGTGCAGTCCTTAGTGTCTACTCCATGTATGAAGTGCAATCTATCCCAGATTTCTTTTGCAGAGGTTAAATCCATTATCAACTCAAGGTCCTTGTTATGAAGATTGTCATATATCACACATTTTGCCTTAGCATTCCTCTGTTGTTCTTTCACTGTGGGTGAGTCTGTGCAGTAACCATCACAAACAAGCTTCCATACCTCTGGATCATCAGCTATAAATCCTGTCTTAACCTTATCTCTCCATTCAGGAAAGTTAGTTGTATTTAGCACAGGTACATTTCGATAGTCCATGACTCAACCAGATCTCCTTCAAGCTATTAAGCTTACACCAAAGGAACTGGCTCTGATACCAATTGTTGAACCCTTAGTTAAACTGAGAGGGGGGGGGTGAATCAGTTTAACACATACATGGACTTTTAATACTTTTATTTTAAATCTTATTTTACCTTCATTTCATGGTCAACTTAATATGTGAGCAATCTTAATCTGTGAGCAACACGTATTACTATCAAACAGATTTGTTAATGTAATAGCAGATTGAATATGAGAGCAGCAAGTATTAAGCAGATGAGATAAACCACATCAACACATAAACATCATGCACAGAGACACCAGATATAAGTGGAAACCCATAAAGGGAGAAAACCACATCTTATTATTGTTGTGATGCAAAGGAAAGCTCCAACTCCCTCTCACCACTATTTTTCTGCACGCACCAACCCACAGGAGGCTCCAACCTCAATTCTGCAAGCTACAACTTGCAAGGAAGCTCCAACTCCCATCAATTTTTTGCAGGCACCAACCTACAGGAGGCTCCAACCTCAGTCAACTACAACTAACATTTTATCAAGCTACAACTTGATGTGGAAGCACCAACTCCCATCTATTTTCTGGAGGCACCAACCTACAGGAGGCTCCTACCTCAGTCAGCTACAACTGACATCTATCAAGCTACAACTTGATAGGGAAGCTCCAACTTCCTTACTTTTTCAAAAGAAAAACACTTGCTGATTTACCTTGGATATCAGCTCTGTTCTGTACCTTCTTCTCTGTTGTTCATCAACTCTTATATCAGACCTGCATCATCTCTGCTCAACCCCTTCTTCTTCTTTGCTCAGCTCCTCCTTATTCACATTCTTCTTGCAGCTTGCTTATTTTCTTCAACTATCTTCAATTCTGCTGCACACTCTCTCCTCTTCTCATTCTCTTTTCATCAAACTCTCCTCTTGGATATTACCCCCTTTTATACAAGATAGCTTCATGACTATTTGTATTCTACTGGGAATTCGAAATGGACAGTCATGCCTCTTTGCCTTCTGCCTTCTCATCTCTTTTCATATTACTCAGAAAAATGTAACTGTAGGTGCTTATTTTAATATTACAGTGGGATATTTGCTCTCTTCCGGAGACTTGCCAATGCATCACAAACAATAAAAACAATTAAAACATTTACATTCGAATTACAATGTGAACTCCAGCTCACTCATTTTGTCTCTTGGCTTGCTGCACATTTGTCTTTTCTCTAACTGTCTCTTTGTCCCTTTCTCTTCTCTGTATGCCTTTCTGTTTATGGCTATTGCGTAACTCTTGAATTTATGAACCGCATTTTTATTTTAGTTTTATACCAGCGCTTTATATATAAATGAATCTGCTGACTGTAATTCAATCCTTTACACGCAGCAAGTGTCTTGTTGATGTGGCGAGTTCCGCAGGCCGGAACATACATATATTACAATTTTATTACATTAATAATCGCCCTCCCGTTAAGCTGAGGCCCGTGGGTCTACAGACCACGCGGCATGTTTTAATACAACCACAACCATGTTTTATATATCTAACAACAATTATTTTATATAAACAATCGCCCTCCACTTTACCTCCGATGCGATTGACCATGGAACTGAAACATTTGTTAGTCATAATTTATAAGCCCATCGGGTGCGGGCTTCCATCGCAATCGCAAGTCTTTAACATATGTTCCGATTGACCAGTGCCGATGCGATTTGACCGTAACTCAAATATGTATTAACCACCGTTTATACACCCATCGGGTCCGGAACTTCAAACAAATGCAATCGGGGCGCATAATAGAAAAGTTCCGATTGCGATCAGAACACGGATGCGATTTGCATTTATTAACTCCTGCTTATAACAGGATCGGGTCCGCCATTTCAATCGTAGTGTTTTACAAAAGACATGCGATTGGGAACTCGGATGCGATTAGCATCTATTAACTCCTGCTTATAACAGGATCGGGTCCGCCATTTCAATCGCAACGTTTTACAAAAGACATGCGATTTGGAACTCAGATGCGATTAGCAATTAACTGTGGTATATAGCTCAATCGGGTCCGGCCTTTAATCGGAGCACATAACAAAACTTCGCCGATTGAAACTTTTCTCCGATTGCGATTGGGGAGGGGTCCCACCTTATAAGCCATTTCGTTTTGATAGAACCTTTGGTTAAAGTGCTCCGCTTGTATATAACTGACATATATGTATACTTTGCCAAAGGGTTAAGCGATTCTCGGAATATGGTTTATATGTTATATGTAACGCCCATCGGGTAATGATTCTCGGAATTATACATACGACTGTATCTGCCAGCTTGGGCGATTCTCGGAATTTTATATCTGTCCTCCAGGTTGGGCGATTCTCGGAATTATAACAGCTCTACCTCTGCCTCTGTCTCTGCTGCTCCTGTCGCTTTGCCTCTGCCTCTGCCTCTGCTGCAGTGATAACGACTATTTTGTCTGTTATATTCGCTTCCTCTTGCCTTCATTCTTGCCTCCATTGTGTTCACCTTCCTTTTACGCTCTTTGTTTATTGTTGCCCCCTTTGCACATCGTGATTAAGGCGCGCATTGTTTTACTGAGTGCTACACTCCTTTCTTTGCCTACTGTTACTTCTTTGTTTCTTCCTTTCGCTCATCTCTGGACATTCTTAGTTTCTTTGTGCTCCTTCCTCTGGTGCATCTATAGAATCCTCACCTATTATACTTGTAGCAAATCCTATGAGGCTCGATCTTCTATGCCTTCGGTGGAATAATTGTGAAAAAACACAAATTAGCTTCTACTAGATTGTAAGTACAATCTTCCCACTTGAATAATTGTTCCTCATCACTCTGTCTCATTCCTCAGCTATTAAATGGCCCTCTTCTACTGTCCTCACTACTTTGCAGCTCCTCATCTGACTCCTGCTGCCTTTGTTTCTTCTATGCTCTACTTGTCTTATGCTCT
>JAXQQM020088122.1:0-32394 GCA_034641835.2 Pinus albicaulis
CATTGTTGATCTTTCCTAGATCTAATGGTCCTCGCTCCGTCACACACTGCTCCATCGCATCGGCGCATCGCTCCTCGGTGATCCCAGTTCCCTTGTCCCGGGACCCTCTTCCTTGCCGATATGTGAAACCGTGATCGCATCCTAGCCTCCCGATCCAACTGTCCTCCATCCATCGCATTAGCTTTTCCCATTCGCCATCGGCACATCGCAACTCCCTAATTTTCACCTCCCAAAACTCTTCTTCGTCAATTGTCGATCCTCCGAGATAATCTCAGCCATCCATTTCCCTGATCCAATGGCTCCCATTGATCCTCACATTTTAACTCCACCCAACCAATTTTCGCCATGCGCATTGAACATTTCTCTCCCCGACAAAACTGCTGACGTCATCATCGGGTCCCACCTTTCCTCCTCCTGCACATCTTTTCTCCCTTCACGTTTGATCTCAGCCGTTGATCTCCCAGATCTGATGGTCTAGAATGGTTTTCGCGCCCATCCTCGCCAAACCTTCCCACCATGCATTTTGCATGCAGAATGGGTGGTTTTGATAGGACACGTGTTTTCCTCCAACCCGTATCGTGTTCAATTTGTAGAAACTTCTTACCACTCTCCCTCTGCGCGAATACCACCTCTGGTATTCTCCAAAACCGTCGTTCCTGGTTATGCGCCATTTATCACATTTTAATCTCGTTTTCACAGGTTTCTTCCATGGAACCTCCTCTCACATGCATTATTCCTCCTCTGCATCACTCCTCCACCATCCCAATGCCTTTGAAGTAGTTGAATCCACATAACACAGGTTTATTTAATTCTTTGATGGTTTGTTACAGGTTTAATGGTGAATAAGCTATAAAAGTTGTCCCATAGTCCAGTAAAGGGACATGGCCAAGGATGATGATCCTCTGTGGCCGAATTCAATACAGAAAGGGACATAGAGGGAGTTAATCTCCAATTTTAGCCAGTGCGTCATGAACACTAGTCATTCAGTAAAGCCCTCCAGCGCAAGTACCTATCAGCGATCAAATAAAGACCAAACAGTGAAGATATCAAAGACTTAAACCGTGCAGATTATGGATAAAGCGCAGTGAAAGACAAAGGATTCAAGGCTAAAATCAGTGTTTAAAGTAACAAATCCAGACACATCAGCAAAATACCATTTCAAAATTCCAAATCATTGAAGCAATTAATCCCCCAGAAACCAAAAAGTGCCACCTACAGGCCTTTTTACTCAAAATCATACAAAGTTAATGCACAGTCAGAGATATTTTATTGAAGACAGCTCGGAAGTAATTTCCAGCCTACCCAAAGGCTTCAAAGTCAAAAAACACAGCTTGAGTTAATGAAATTTAATGTAAAAATAAATTACCAGAGTTAAGATATCAGAAATCTTCTCCATAAGGCTTCAAAAGGTTGAGAAGCATTTACTCTGTATTAATTGAATTGATAAACCTTCCTTTCACTCCACCTCCTCATTCTTCTATAAATACTTCACAAGGAGACATTGTTGTTGTTGGCTGAATACTTATTGAATGTAAATAGTTGCTGAGGCTGCTGAAGCTCTGTTAGTAATTGAAGAAAGATAGGCTGAGAAGAGAAGTTTGAAGCTGTAAAGACCTACTAGACTTGAAGTTTGTAATTGGTTTGAACATCAAATATACAAGCTGATTTATGGGATCCTAGTCTATGTCAATGGTGATGTTTTTCTTACTGTAATTGTTGTTTCCTTATGTTTTCATCCTATCCACTTTGTCTGATAAAGAACAGCAAATTTAGATCAGGATTTACTGTAAAAAGTACCCTAATTCTCACTGATAATCTTTATCTCTATGTTTTCTTCTAATTTTTTCTTTAGGAATGATTTCAATGGAGTATAACCAGTCAAGGAATGTTGGTGAGCCCATGTCTTTCTGAGTAAAACCTGATATGTTGTTCTTGAATGATATTTTCACTGCATGCTAAGTAGAGTCCTAATCAAGGAATTTTATGGTTAGCCCTGTCCCTTGTTTAGTATTCAACAGCTATTTTGAAAGTTTCCCTTGAAGAGTATGCCAAAATCAGGATAGGTTCAAAGTCCTTACCTGATCTTAGGCTACTATTCATGTTTATCTTAAATGTTTTCCCTTGAGAGTATGTCGAAAGCAGGATAGGTTCAAAGTCCTTACCTGATCTTAGGCTGCCCTTTGTTTTCTTATATGTTTTCTTCTTTCACCACACTTCTTAATGTTCCATACCACAAAATCAACCTAAAGAGATCCTTTGATATAGATGACTTTCCCCATGGACCACTCTTGAAACTTGTTGTGAAATTAAATCCTTTTGTGACTCCATAGCCCAATGAATTGATACTATCTCTTACCTATCCTATCTGCTGAACCATTCTTTCAACTTACTCACACCTTTACCCTTCAAAAGACTTCCTTTATTTTGATGATATCCTACCCAACCAAAACCAAAAAAAGTTCCCTTGAGCTTCATAACTAGCCTAATACCATATCATAAGCTTTAAAAGCATATCATTCCGAAACACATATAGAGATATCCCTCTCTGAATCCAAGAAGGCTAGATCCTTGGATTCCAAAGTGGTTTTGATGTTGCCTTGTCATTTGGTTTTCCAATTTTCCAATTCACAGGACCTCCAACAAATTCATTGGCCCTACAAAATCTAGAGCCCATTTTTCAAAAGGTTCAACAAGTAACTGAGGTTTTAAAGGCATTTCATCTGAAGGAACAGGTTTCCCCATGTTGGGAATCAACAAGATGATGATCCTAGTGAAAAATAAGCACCTAGACTAGGTGGGGCCCGTAGGCTATTTTTAGGTGTATGTCTATTTTTAGAATGGTGAGCATATTCTATTTATAGCGAGAGTCTATTTATAGATGGTTGAGAACATTCTATTTATAGATGAGATTATATTTTTAGATGCATGGGTGAAGTAATATTTATAGATTACATGTCTAAAAATAGATCAGATGTCAATTATTATTAGCCCTTAATAATAATAAGACAATAAATAATAATCTATTCTCTTGAAGCACTTGATTTCAGTTAACTCATGTGGAAAACCAGTTCGCTGAAGGAATTACAAGTTCTAAGGTTGGTTGCTGGGACATGCAGAGTGGACTTCAAGTAACTAAGTGATACAAAGTTGTAACAGAGTTGGATGTGTAGTTATTTGAGTTCTTATTTAATTTAACTTAGTTAAGTGAGTTAAACTTAGTTGTGCTAGTTGTAACTAGTTCTAACTAATGATACACTAGTGAGAGATTAGTGAATTAATTATTTAACTAATCCACAAGCAGTGGTCTCACATGCAACTGAAGAAATACTACTGTTAACTACATGCATGTCAGATCCAGTGGAGACCCAGTTGAGAGATAGGTGAAAGGGCATGTTTGACTATCAGGTGTGACTATAGTGGTGCGTTCAATGCAAATACACACACATTGGAGATACCAATGAGGATTGTGCAGTCACGGCAAGGCAAGATCAAATTCATTCAGGGATCTTCATTAGCAGGGACTGTGCAGTGGAGGCAGGCTACCAGGAGGCAGTAAATTGGTCCATGTTTATGCCAATTTATGTATGACAGTGTGAGACGATTGTATATTGTACTGAGAGCTCTTGGAGTAGAGTTTTTTATGAGATTGTTTCATGATCCATGATATACATAATATATGATAGTGGGGTTTTTAGCTTTATCCTTTCCTAGTAAAAACTTTTGTGTTATGTGTGATTGATTTTTATTCATGTGTTTTCAATTGGCAATTAAATTTCCAAAAATATTTAAGTAGAAGGATTATGCATTTAACATTGAATATAATTGTTAGATCAGGAGAATCTAGCAATACATCACAGTATTAATAAATTTCTACATGGCATCAGAGCAAAGAAGATTGCAATATTGAAGCAATAGCTAAGTTTTGTTGGTGGAAACACTTTGAATTGGCTACAAGAATTTCTTGGTGCGACATGTAATATTCCCAAATGGAGAAACTCAGCAATACATGCACAGAAAACACATTTTTTAGAAATATAAGCATTAAAAGAAAAACACAGCCCATGGATCCCTTATATATAGCATTATTACAACCATATCTGAAAGGATCTTAGAAACAAATCATTATAGCCTATTTAAACAGGCCTCCCATGCTCAAAACAACCCAAAAACACTAAAACCCCAACATTACTACAAATAGAAATTACTGCAAAAAGTGACGGCGCAGTTATTTGAGGTTTTATACTCAGAAATATAGAGACAAAATAGGTCTACTCATGTATTAATCAAATAAGCTCAAAAACAAAGATCTAGTCTCTTTTACATAGATCCAAGATGACCCGGCAAGGGTTTCTTGAAAAACACGATATACATGAAATATTTACTACAGATTTATGGCTGAATCACACTGTATAGTTGAAGCTCTGCATAAAAATGGCTGGACATGCAAATAAATGTCTGTAGACTCTCCTACTAGCTTTCCTGGAAAGAGGTTGATCCTCCTCCTGGGAATCTAGCTCACAAAAGTGGGGTTTTAACCCCTCCCACTGCAACACCCTGAAAATAATGCAGTTTATCCAAGGGAATATGCTGTAGCTATAGGTGAATGCTTGGCCTAACACCAAATAGTGGAAAATGTAGCACAGGATGCTCTCCTCAGATTTCTTAAACAAGATCTCCAAGCAAGAGTGGGGAATTCCCGCATGAGAAAACCCTTGCACTAAACAGTGCAGCAAAATTAGCTAAATAGCCAAAGGATGCAATAAGTCTAAAAATACCACATATAAAATATAATCTTCAATCATTACCCATATGTCTTCCATTCCCTTCATTATATAGTTTATGAGCTTCCTCACCAAGGGTCCCACCCAATTATGAGGTTGCTTCCATGCAAAGGCTACTACACAAAAATTACGTTGTCTCCATTAGTCCCACTCATCTATTTACAGTGTTTTTTGATTTATTCAACCTTGACTTGTTCTTCATGCACTGTCTCTTTTTACACCCAAGGTGTCTTCAGTTTGACTAGCTAGATTGATCCTCATTCACACTGAGCTGTCTTTATTTATGATCCACTCCTTATATAATAATGTTGTTGACTTGGTCAAACTTGAATTTTTCCACACATTTTAAAACTATCCACACTTGAGGATGTTTTATCTAGTTATTAACTTGATCTCTTTTCACATTATGAGGTATTTTATTCCTACTTAAGCAACTTATGAGCCTTCTTGCCCATTTATTTATCTAACTAGACTTTAAAAGCAAAATAAATATTCATATTATTTTCATGCTAATTTAGGAATATTACAGTCTTCCCCTCCCAAATTTTTCTTGTCCTCAAACAACTACAATGGTGCTACAAAATCTCCCCTCCTCCTCTTGGGGCCTCCACATCCAATAGTCTCCACCATTGCTTCAGATATTCTGCAAAAATTCTATCTCCCAATGATTCCTCCCAAGTGTGTAAGTTGACCTTAGGTGGATAAACAAAATGGCTCTCATCATGAAATAATGGAAGGTATATATGGAAACCTTCTTGCTAATCAATGTCCTCCTCAAGATAGAAGTGATGACAATAATGGGGAAATTCATTACCAATGAAAGGCTCCCATCTCCATGATATCATCCAAATGAAATGAATCACCTCCCAGCTTGGTAATTCATAGAAAATGTCCTTCCAAATGCTCATGAGAGGCATGTTCCAAGTGCTCCAAACAATCATATGGCCCACCTCATAAAGAAACAAGCGATCTACTAGAGTGGCCATATAGTCTCCCATGCTCCCCTTGAAACATGTAGTGCAAAAAGTGTGGGAAATTTCTTCCCCCAAGGACACATCCAACCAATGTGTCTCTCCTCCAATCATGTTCCCAACAAAAATAAGAACATCTTCAGCATATGGAATCATAATTAAAGTCATGCTAGCTACCATGTGTAATAAAGGAGAAGGACAATGGTCCCTTATGTGCAACTAGTGCAGTTTAACTCCCAACTGCTATAGAATATGATATAACAAGTGATTTTCCCCACACTTGTTTACTGCCCCATTCTTCTTACATGTTTGGAGAAGGTGTAAGATGGTCGGTGTCAATGAAGAACACCCGGTGTCAATGAAGAACACCATGAAGAATACAATATCTCCCCAAAATCTTTTAGGGAATGGTCAACATCTCCATTGCTCATGGCCCCAAGTAGACCATGAAGTCCATAAGAAAAATTTCCCCCTCTTGCAGCAAAGCCCTGTACATGAGTGTTAAGAAAATGCAAGCATATAGTAGATACATCATGATGTTTAAAAATATAAGTCTTACCATACACTTGATTCAAATCAGTGGGGTAGCTCATGAATGAGCTCCTTCTTACACCCAATGAATAAGAAGGTGGTAATGATAACTCTTCCCAAGAGCTATGTTCCTCCTCAACCAGAAAAATATCTATGCACTTCCTCATATGAGAGTGCATCTCCTCTTTGAATTCTTCCCACATGAATCCCTCCAAGATGGTATGGTATGCTTTAATAAATCCAATGGGTTTAGAAAGCAAGATCTCATAGGCTGCATTAAGTAGTTTCTCTTTGAGCTTCGATTCTCTAGTCAAATAGATTTGATCATGAGAATAAATGACTCCATAAACTACCTTATACCTCCTATCCATCACTTTCCCATAAATAACCTTACATGTGAATAGGTCCTTGCAATATTCCATCAAGAGTTGGGACTCCCAATATGGATCTAGGCTTCCCAGCAATGACAATGCTATAGAAATCTAAGATGCAGCCCCTGTCATAACATGGCTCTCCTCTTTGACATGCTTGATGCCAAAGTCACATGTTGGAGTACTATCAACTTCCTTTTGTTGCCTTTCCTGCAGCTGATCTTGTTTAAGACAAGATTGAAGTAGATGGAAGTCAACCTCTCCTTGAAAAATTTTTGCCTTCCAAAACTTCCTTAATTTGGCCCACGCATGCAAGAGTGTTGATATCCTCTTATCATGTTTATAAATCTTCTTTGTGTGTGAGAATATCATTGGCTGCCCCAAAGATATGGAGTGGATGTTTGACATCATATCCATGTGACCATAGACTTCTGAATTCTCTTTTTTCAGCGCAAATAGCTGAGTGGGAGATAGCAATGTCCATTTCAGAAAATTGTTGAACTCTCCTTTGAACCCATAAATGATTATCTGCATTGTGCTAGCTTCTCCTAAGGCTCCTTCCTTAGCCAAATATGTAAATTTTGACCATAGTTGAGAGAACACTTTATTCTTCTTCCAATCAGGGGTTCTCCCTGGTGGAATGCCTCCATGTAAAGAGACATCAAGGTATAGAGCAGGATGTATATGTGTGTGGACTAATTTGTCCTTGCCCTCACTGCACAAATCCTCCTGCCTCCTTTGTGTATCAATCTTCTGAAATAAAGAGGGGTGTATGCTCCTCATCATATGATGCTTTCCCTCACCCTATTCTTCTTCTATCTTCAAGATCTCACCATTTGACAATGATGGCACATGTTGCACATGGATTGTGACATGATCTCCATATGTGAGATTCTTTGGAATTCCTTGCAAGAGCGCAAGAGTTTCTCTCCTTGGAGCAAGTGCTCCATCTTCCTCTTCGTGAGGTACTAGATTTGCTCCTGATATGACTGCATTGTTATCTCCAAACTTCTCTTCCTCCTCATCAATAGTTGAGAGTGCCTCATCATCAATGAGAGACCTTAGATCCTAGTCTTCCCTTGAAAGAGGAATCTCCATGTCTTTCTCTTGAGAAGAAGGCTCATCATGCAATGGGGACTTGCCTTTGGAAAGGTATACAAGCTTTCATCCCCTTCAATGGTTTTCTGATATGGAGTTGGATTTATAGATCCATCCAACTCATCCAAAGGTTTTGTTTGTTTTGGTTTGATAGGCTCCATAGAAGATGTTTCATAAAAAATTTCATCAAACCTTTCCATTACTCTTCTAATGAACTTTTCATAAGTAGATGTATTTGCATTCTCTAAGGAAAAGGATTCAAACAACCACCAAGCATAAGCTTTACCTTCAAAATGCAGCGCTGTAACTTTGATGGCTTCATTTTCTAAAACTTGATGTCATTGCACATAGGTGTCTAGCTCCTTCACCCAAGCCCTAGCTGGACATTTAGGTGATCCATCAAAATTAGATAGAAATAATCTACCCACAACATGTTTCTTGCTCCTTGTGCTTCTTCCCTCCTTGATCTTTCAAAACCCTTGGAAGTTCAAGTGATCTTTGAAATCCTTGGATTGAGATTCATATTCTTGCAAATAATCACCAAAAGTCTCTCTCTTTGGCACATCCCCTTTCTCCATCTTACTTTCCATGAACATATGATTGGTAGAACATTGTAGATCTAGTGGTATGGCTGAATGATCACACCCATAATATGAGGAACTAGATCTTTCCTCATGTACAATTCTTATTGAGGAATCTCCATGCCTTTCCCTCCTATTTTTCTTTGATGTCTTTGCTTAAACCCTGCATATTTTGAAGAAGAAGTTTTGAGAACCTCTTTCCTCCAGAAAATAAAGGTTTTCTTAGATCTCTTTTGCAGATCTTCTCCTTCCCATGAGAAGAATCCATAATGGTTGAAGAACATAGGCTAAGCCAAGATTAGAGCTTTGATACCACTGTAATATTCCCAAATGGGGAAACTCAATAATACATGCACAGAAAACACATTTTTCAGAAATATAAGCATTAACAGAAAAATGCAGCTCATGGATCCCTTATATCTAGCATTATTACAACCATATTTGAAAGTAAATCAGAAAAAAATCATTATAGCCTAGTTAAACAAGCCTCCCATGCTCAAAACATCCCAAAAAAACCGAAACCCCAAGACTACTACAAACAGAAATTACTGCAGAATGTGAAAGTGCAGTTATTTGAGGGTTTATACTCATAAATATAGAGACAAAACAAATCTGATCATGTATTAATCAAATAAGCTGAAAAACATAGATATAGTCTCTTTTACATATATCCAAGATAACCCGCCAAGGGTTTCTTGACAAACATGATATACATGAAATATTTTCTTCAGATATATGGCTGAATCATGCCATATAGTTGAAGCTCTACATAAAAATGGTTGTACATGCAAAGAAATGGTTGTAGACTCTCCTACTAGCTTTCCGGGAAAGAGGAGGATTCTCCTCCTGGGAAACTAGCTCATAAAAGTGGGGTTTTAACCCCTCCCACTGCAACACCCTGAAAATAATGAAGTTTCTCTAAGGGACTACACTGTAGATGTAGTTGAATGCTTGGCCTCTCACCAGATAGTGGAAATTTTAGCACATGATTCTCTCCTCAGATTTCTTAAACAAGATCTCCAAGCAAGAGTGGGGAATTCCCGCATGAGAAAACCCTTGCACTAAACAGTGCAGAAAACTTAGCTAAATAGCCAAAGGATGCAATAATTCTAAACAGACCACATACAAAATATAATCTTCAATCATGCCCCATATGGCTGGCATTCCCTTCATTATATAGTTGATGAGCTTCCTCACCAAGGGTCCCACCCAGTTATGAGGTTGCTTCCATGCAAAGGCTCCTCCACCAAAATTATGTTGTCTCCATTAGTCCCACTCATCTATTTACAATGCTATTTTATTTAGTCAACCTTAACTTGATCTTCATGCATTGTCTCTTTTTACATCGAAGGTGTCTTCATTTGACTAGCTAGATTGATCTTCATTCACACTGAGCTGTCTTTATTTATGATCCACTCCTCATATAATAATGTTGTTGACTTGGTCAAACAAGACTTTTTCCACACATTTTAAACATTGTTCACGCTTGAGGATGTTTGATCTAGTTATTAACTTGATCCCTTTTCACATTATGAGGGATTTTATGCCTACTTAAGCAACTTATGAGCCTCCTTGCCCATCTATTCATATAACTAGATTTTAAAAGAAAAATTAATATTCCTACTAGTTTCATGCTAATTTAGGAATATTACACGAAAGTTGAGTAAACATCAAAATGGCTTTCAATGGTTTTTGGTTGGAGTATGCACTCGAGGGAAGCTCGAACTACATTTCATGGAAGGATAGGATGGAGGTGGTGCTTGAAGATAATGACTTGAAGGAATTCATCGATAGTGATGTTCCTAAGCCCACTTCGACGGATGTTGCAATACTTGACGCATGGAAAAAGAAAGTAGCGAAGACGAGAAGGATTCTATTGGAAGGTGTGAGAGACCATATTGTCTCAAGTCTTCATGGGAAAGCCACTCCATTTGCAATGTGGGAGGCTTTAACAGATCTTTTCCAAAGAAGTAGCGACCATAGTAAATTGGCGTTGAAGGATAAACTCAAAAAAATCAAAATGGAAAAGAGAAAAAATATTCCTAAGTATCTCACAAAGTTTTTCCAATGTCAGGATGAACTAGGGAGTGAGGGAATCACGGTTGTAGATGATGATTTGGTGAGCTTGGCTCTCTTGGGAATTCCTAAGAGTTGGCACAGTTATCAAAACTATGTCAATGGACAAGAAAAACTGTCGGATTGGGAACGACTGTGGTCAGATCTAGTGCAGGAGGAATTCAGGTGAAACACCAGGGATGGCTCTTCATCAAAGCATGATGATGAAGAGGATTGTGCTTTGGCTACCAAAGCAAGGAAAGGGAAGGGGAATAAATTCTACTCAAAATCTAAGGCAAAAGCATAGAATTTGGATTTGTCCAAGGAGAAGTTTTCTCATTGTCACGAACATGGGCATCTCATCACTAACTACCCACAGAAAAAGAAGAACAAGAAGGTTTTTGGAGCTGCAGTTAGTGAGGCCCTTGCCTTGCAATTTGAACTTGATTTCTCTTTTATCGCATGCTTGGTTTCAAGCGCAATGGGATCAGTGTGGTATCTTGATAGTGGTGTTTCCTTCCACATGACGAGAGATAAGGATATTTTCAGTGACTTGGAGGGAAAAAATCTCCAAATGCATATAGAGATGGGTGAGGATGGACGATACAGTGCGACCGACATTGGTAACATTACCTTTGAGAGGGAGTCAGGTAAACCATTTATGTTGAAAGATGTTATGCATGTTCCAGGGCTGAAGAAAAACTTGGTCTCAGTTGTGATTTTGGAGGACAGAGCTTATGACGTTGTTTTCAGTGATGGAAAATCTTTCCTGTGACATAAAACAATGGGTCAAACCAAGAGGATAGCGATTCGAGTCAAGAATCTCTACAGGCTAGAGGTAGATGGCTACACTGCAATGGTGGGAAAAGTAGAAGAAGTGGTGAGCCGAGATGAGGGTGAATTATCGCACAGGCGATTGGGCCATCTTCACCATGGCTCCCTGAAGATTTTGTAGTAGATTTCCAATGGAATTACCAAGGGTACACTTACGCAGATAGATCAGTGCAAGGGATGTACTATGGGTAAGTTTGTGAAGACCACCTTTCATGAAAAGGATAATCGTGCTTCGGTAATCCTGGAGAGATTTCACACAGACATGTGTGGGCCATTCTCGGTTGATTCAATAGAAAAACATAGGTATTTTGTTATTTTTGTTGATGACTATTCTCATATATGCTGGAACTTCTTCATGCAAAAGAAAGATAAAAAATTCTCAAATTTCTGTGAGTTTAAAGCATTGGTGGAGAAAGAGTTGAGGAATCAAGTGAACGCTCTATGGAGCGATAATGGTGGTGAATATATCTTGAACGAATTCAAGTACTTCTGTAGCAAGGAAAGAATTTGAAGAGAACTCATAGCGCCTCATAACCCACAGCAGAATGGGGTCGGAGAGAGGAAGAACAGAACGATCGTGGGTGTTGCATGAGTTATGCTACATGATCAGGACCTACCAATGCACTTGTGGGCGGAAGCATGCAACATTGTGGTTTATGTGCAAATTCATTGTCCTAATAGAGTACCTGGAATGAGTACACCTGAAGAAGCTTTTATTGGTAAGAAACTGGATGTTTCTCACTTTAAGATTTTTGGCTCATATGTTTATGTGCATGTGACCAAGAATGCCAGGAAGAAGTTGGAGCTGACTACTGAAGTTGGGATATTTGTGGGGTACACAGAAACACCCCATAATTATCGTGTGTATTTTCCAAACAATCGAATGACTATGGTGCGATGGAATAAAAAATTCAATGAGCCATGAATTTGTCGTTTGAGAGGGAGCTAGACTTGCATGCAGAGGAGGAACTACTTGTTCCCAAAGATGAGTCTCTAGATGTGGATCAGCCATAGGAGGAGGTTCATGGAGTGGAGGAGTCCACTCACACAAATCAAAACATCAAAACTGGCAGAAGGCATACCACAGAAGCTGAGAGGCTAAAGCTTGATGCAATACATAATATAGGAGTCCCTACTTCACAGCGCAGATAGAGACAGTCTCCTGACTAATTCACTGGATACATGGCTCTCATGAGCAAATGTATTGTGACTGAGCCATCTTCCTTTCAGGAAGCAGTGTAGGAGCCCACATGGGTGGATGCAATGGTGGAGGAGTATGACTCCATTTTCAGAAATAGTGCTTGGGAAATTGTTCCAAGTTCAGTTTATAAATCAGTGGTAGGTTCAAGATGGATCTACAAGGTAAAGAAAGTTGTTGATGGGAGTGTTGAGAAGTACAAGGAAAGATTTGTGGCCCGAGGCTTCTCACAGATCAAGGGGATTGATTATGAAAAAACCTTTGCACCTATCGCACGGTATTCTTCCATAAGGACCATCCTTGCTCTCTCAGCGCAGATGGGTTGTCACATTCATCAGATGGATGTGAAGACTGCGTTCCTTAATGGGATCATTGAGGAAGAAGAGTACATTGAGAACCCTAAAGGATTTTAGATCTTCAGCAGCGAGTCGCATGTGTGCAGACTCAAAAGAGCACTATATGGGCTTAAGCAAGCACCCCGTGCTTGGTACACTCAGATCGATAGCTATTTGACTGGACTTGGCTTCACCAAGAGTGAGGCGGATGCAAACCTATACTAGATTATGGTGGAGGGTAAGCTTTTAATCATTTTTCTTTATGTCGATGATTTAATATTGAATAGTGATGAGCATTTGATACACTCATGCAAGGAGGATCTTTCAAAGGAGTTCGATATGAAGGATATGGGCCTCCTTCACTATTTATTTGGATTGGAAATATGGCAGCGAGAAGGTGAACTGTTTGTGCCTCAAGGAAAGTATGCAAGGGAGATACTCGGTAAGTTTTACATGGAGGGTTGCAAACCTATGGATACTCCTCTTCCATGAAATTGGAGGAAAGAGGATGCTACATCTGGAGAGGTAGTGGATGCAACTGTCTATCGATAGTTGGTGGGTTCGCTCATGTATTTAGTTAATACAAGACCAGACTTATGCTATGCGGTGAACCAACTTATTCAAGCGATGGCTAAACCTACCAAGCTCTTTTGGAAGGGGGAAATCATGTTCTAAGATATCTCAGGGGCACATCTGAGTATGGCTTATAGTACAGACAGACAAATGTGGTGAAGTTGCATGGCTTCACAGATTCAAATTGGGCAGGCAGCCCAATAGACAGAAAGAGCACATAAGGAGGGGTTTTCAGTATCGGATCTATAGTTGTTTCTTGGTATAGCAGGAAACAGAGATCTGTGGGACTTAGTTCAGTGGAAGAAGAATACATGGCAGAAATTCAAGCTACATGTGAGGCTATCTAGATGAGGAAGATTCTGGTTGGTTTGTTCAGTTCTCATTTAGATCCTACAGTGGTTCATTGTGATAATCAAAGTTGCATTAAACTCTTGATTAATCATGTGTTTCATAATATATCTAAGCATATAGATATCTGGTATCATCATATCAGAGATTGTGTGCAGCAGAAGATCATTTTGCTTCAGTACATTCGTACAGAAGATCAAGATGCATATATTTTGACGAACGAGCTCACCAGAAGAAAATTCGAATACCATAGAGACAGGATCGGGGTGAAGGATAATCACTTTCTTGTTGAGAGGGAATGTTGAGATTCAACAAGATGATGATCCTAGTGAAAAATAACCACCTACACTAGGTTGGGCCTGGAGGCTATTTTTAGGTGTATGTCTATTTTTAGAATGGTGAGCATATTCTATTTATAGCAGGAGTCTATTTATAGATGGTTGAGCAAATTCTATTTATAGATGAGATTCTATTTTTAGATGCATGGGAAAAGTCTATTTATAGATCGCATGTCTAAAAATAGATCGGATGTCAATTATTATTAGCCCTTAATAATAATTAGACAATAAATAACAATCTCTTCTCTTGAAGCACTTGATTTCAATTAATTGATGTGGCAAACCAGTTCACTGAAGGAATTACGAGTTCTAAGGTTGGTTGGTGGGACATGCAGAGTGGACTTCATTGTAACTGAGTGATACAAAGTTGTAACAGAGTTGGATGTGTAGTTATGTGAGTTTTTATTTAGTTTAACTCAGTTAAGTGATTTAAACTCAGTTGTGCTAGTTATAACTAGTTGTAACTAAAGATACACTAGTTAGAGATAAGTGAATTAATTATTTAATTAATTCACAAGGAGTGATCTCACATGCAACTGAAGAAATACTACTGTTAAATACATGCATGTAAAATCCAGTGGAGACCCAGTTGAGAGATAGGTGAAAGGGCTTGTTTGACTATCATTTGTGACTATAGTGGTGCATTCCGTGCAACTACACACACATTGGAGATGCCAATGAGGATTTTGTTGTCAAGGCAAGGCACGATCAAATTCATTCATGGAGCTTCATTCAGGGATTTGTGCAGTGGAGGTAGGCTCTCAGGAGGTAGTAAATTGGTGCATGTTTATGCCAATTTTTGTATGACAATGTGAGACGATTGTATATTGTACTGAGAGCTCTTGGAGTAGAGTTTTGTATGAGATTGTTTCATGATCCATGATATACAAAATATATGATAGTGGGGTTTTTAGCTTTATGATTTCCCGGTAAAAACTTATGTGTTATATGTGATTGATTTTTCTTCATGTGTTTGCAATTGGCGATTAAATTTCTGCAAAAATTTAAGTAGAAGGATTATGTATTTAATAATAGATATAATTTTTGGATCAGGAGAATCCAACAATACATCATAGTATTAATAAATTTCTTGTTGAGATTGCAACAAGATGATGAGCTTAGTGAAAAGAGTCACCTTCACTAAGTGGGCCCGCAGGTTATTTTTGGCGCAAAATCTATTTTTAGACATGTCGATCATATTCTATGAGTTACAGGATGCTATTTGTGGATGGTTGGTAAAGTTGGAAAAATAGATGGACTTCTATTTGTAGATATAGTGGGCGGAATCTATTTTTAAATTGCTAGTCTAAAAATAGATATGTCGAATATTATTAGCTCTTAATAATATTTGGACTTAAACATTATCTTATTCTCTTGGAGCACTTTAGTTAAGTGCACAGATGTGGCACAAGAGCTGACAGAAGGAATTATGCTATTCCTGAGGGTTTACTAGAGCTATTGCATGGAGGACTTCAGTTAGAACTCATGTGACAGAGTTTGGTGGAGTTGTAAAAGTAGTTGGTGGAGTTGTGTTCAGTTTAACTCAGTTGGACACAGTTGAGCTAGTTGTATCTAGTCTAACTGATTGATACACTAGTGAGAGTGGTGTGAATTAATTAATAATTAATTCACTAATTATCAACTCATTAATCAACTAAATAATACATCAGTTAACTACAGTGCATGGACAGTTTCAGTGGAGATGCCAATGAGAATTACGTATTGCAATCTAGGTGGATTTGAGTTCATTCAGAGCCATTCTTTAGCATGGATTGTGTTGGTATCCCGTGTTTTGACAGTTTGGAAAATCAAAAGACAAGGCAACATCAGAACCAATCTTTAGAGTTCCAGGATCTAGTCCTCTTGTTCTCAGAGAGGGATCTCTCAAATATTTGTTTGCAAAGGTTTATCTTGTTTGCTTTGGTTATGGATTTTAGACTAGTTATTACGTGCAAATGTTTGTTTGGTTGGGTTGAGTTGATACAGCAGAATATGAAAGGTCTAGGAAAGATAGACAGAAAGAGGAAATATCCGGTTCATTGGGAAATGGAGTCAAAATAAGATCATGACAAACTCTTCAAGGGATATGGGATATCAAACGGAAAATCTAATTTGGCCACAGGATCCTTTGTTTTGGAATGAGATGAACATTAATGATTTGGAAAAAGAAATTTAATTCTCAACAAAGGGAACTTGAGAAACATAATTTATCAATAAAGAGATATTTGATAGACAGGGCTAACCATAAAATCTACAAACATTCTTTAAGCAAATAATTATTTCAAGACAACTTCTAAAATGAAATCTAAGATTCGGGGAACACCCTATTTCCTCAAAGATCTTATTTTAAAGGATTTAGAAAACATAAAATATTCACTGATAATTGCATTCATAGAAGAGGGAACACCTAAATAACATCTGTGTTTGAAACTATAAAGACCTTCAAAACAACTGTTTAAGCAGGGGCAAAGGGTAAGATCAAAACCGACCTCTTTGGTTAACTTAAGACAATGGTACTTCGAAGGGAGACTTCAATAACGGCTTTCAAGTGATGGAAGACAAGCAGGGAGAACCATAACATGCTGAAACCAACTATTTGAGCTATCAAGGAAATAAACGAGCATGAAGACTAAAGAGAAGGTTTAAAGCCTCTAAAATACTTGAGCAGAAGAAAACATAAAACAGTGAAGGGTGAACAGGTCTAAGGTGCTTCCAGGAGTCATTTCTTAGCCTAAAACTTTCAGCCTACTGTAGTAAGAAATTATGGAACATAATGAAAACAAGGGAAAAAACATTTAACAGTTCAGAGCACTTCACCAACAGCCAAGCTCATGGATCCAATGATAGAGCCTTCTCAGGAACAGACATGCAGCGGCATCATCAAGACATCCAAGACTCCAAATTATTTTCAACTTCAACAGACTTGTATATTTATTTCAGAGAGTTTCATTATTACAACTTGTGATCAAACAGCAACCAACCTTCTCATCTTATGCAGAAGTACTTATAGGAAGATGAAAAGGTGAGAACTAACAAAAATATCTCGTGAACCATTAATACAGATTAAATGACTTCTCGGCCTCTTGAGGGGTTCGATGGAGAAGTGTACAGGTGGATCACTGTATTAATGTTTTACAATTAATATCAAAGCTCGGTGGGAGCTTTATTTGACTTTGAGGCTCTATGTTCTGTCTGGAGCAACTATGCAGCTATTTTCTATTACACTCCTTTGGTAGAATTAACTTCTTGGCAGCGCTGGAGGCAGATATTTCCTGAATCAATAACTTCGGCCTCTGTTTGAAAGGTTTGAGGCAACAGGTGGCTTGGCGGTAGCTGAGGAATCAATTTGCCTCAGATGTGGCGGTGGAGGCTTTCTGTCTGATTAAACACTTTAGGTTTTCCTTTAAACTGTGTTTTAGATTGAGGATTAGGCTTTTGATAATTGTCTTAGCCTTAATCCCCATAAAAACCATAAAAAGCTATCTTCAATCTTCATACATTTATTATACATCTTCAAAGCGATACTCTTTAAACGTGTTTGAATTCATGATGTCTTGTCGATGTGTGGAGACCCGCCTTTGAGCTCTGAGCATCAATATCACATGAAATCCTGTGGAAACATGGAATAGAGCCCCGTGGATGGCTTCTCTTTAATGAATCGAGGGCATGAGAATCGTCATTCCCAGCCCTCGGCATTTCTTCGTGATACAATGGAAAACCATTTAGAACACCTGCATCAAACACAAAATAATTAAGAAATCCTGCAAAAATAGGTTTAAACTGCTTTAGATGGCGGGGGAGGAGTGTAGCCATCGGATGAAAATATCTAACGATGGAGATCAGCGCAAAACAGGAAAAGGAGAGCGGGGAGAAGAAATAAGATGGGGTGGTTTTCGACCGTCCGATCTGGACACGCGGACGGTCCAGATCTAATCAGAGGATCTCAATTGGGGGTGGCAGGCAAGTGCATGCGATGTAAATTTCCAATGCGATTAAGCGTTGGCCGTTGGATCAGCGGGAAATGAACGGCCCAGATCAAATCGGAGCACGGTGGAAAGGGCTTGCGATTAGCGATCGGGCGACCAGTGCGATCAAGCGATGACCGTTGGATCAGCGGGAAATGAACGGCCCGGATTAAATTGGAGCCATCGCAATCGGGGATGAAACAAAAATGCATGCGATTTGAAACTTGCGATTTAGAAACATGCGATTGTGCGCGGACCGTTGGATCGAAGGACTAGATCAACGGTCAGGATTTCTTCGACCTACGCACCGGCGGAAAAACCTTTAAACATATGAAAACCAAATTTTTTGCAATAAAAACAAGTTATAATGGATCAAGCGGAAAATATATATAAGTTTACAGGGAAAAGGCGCCCGATTGCGAGGCCGGTGGTTTTCACGGAATGTAATATGCCCGGGAGTATAAAGACAAGGGCCAATCACAATCGGGCCATTGAGCCTGGTCTTTCCGATCAACCCATTTGTGTTTTTTCCGATTGCGATTAGCGCCGAAAAGCTTTGGTGTTTGATTTTCACACATGGGAATGTGGGGGGAAGTGGTTTAGGACTTAGCCAAAGGGGCTTAGGTCCATAGCAATAAAACTTTGCTTTTTATGAAAAATTTCAAGGTTTTAAATGGATTTGGGGGTTTCAGCACAGCTCAAAAAGAAGTTTTAAACCATGTCAGGAAGATTTTTACGGATGGAGGGAGAAACTTATGAAAAGTAGAGGAATAATATGGAGAAAAAGGGGAAGAAAATGATGGTTTCTTCAGCAGTTTGTTATACGAAATCAGCAGAATTTTCTGAGTATAAAATGGGACAGCAAATGAGGATTTGGGACAGAGGCATGAGGCCTTAAAGAGACTTCAAGAGCTAACAATTTTTAGTGATAAAATTTGTTCCTTGGAGGCTCAAAAAAGATCTTAACCACCTTTTGGTATAACAAAATATTATAGGTGGCTAACAGTGGCTCCACTTGGGGATGGTGCCTTCTTGAAGGCATCAAGAATTCAGACTTGATTTCTGGGAGGCTGATTAGTTGCCTCATCCATTGGGTTGTCCTCCTGTGATTGAATGATCTTCTCTAAAAACATATTTGGCAGCCATGAAAACAATGGACCTTTATCGACAAGCTTGCTACCTACCCAATCCTACAGATCTAACATTTTTTCTTCTTAGAGTGCACTTGGATTGGAAAACTCTATTCACAACATTTTATTATTTTAAAAACAGGAAATCTAATCTACTTCTACTCCTTATTTCTCCCTGAACTCAGATTAAACAGTTGAGCTCAGATATTTCTCTACCTAGTCTACTGTCTGTTGGCATTAAGCAGTCCAACAGACTTTCATTCTCTAAATTCCATAACAGAAATTTAAAAACAGCTAAGTCAAGATTAAGTTGTTTGACTTGCTGTGATCTATGGCATAAAAACAAGCTGCACATAGATTATTATTTGCAGAAAATTAAATCAAAATGGAAGGCTTAAGATCTGAAAGTTTCTCATTATGGCCTTCTTTTTCTTTACAGCTCTTTCATTCTCTAAATTCCATAACAGAAATTTAAAAACAGTGAAGTCAAGATTAAGCTGTTTGACTTGCTGTGATCTATGGCATAAAAACAAGCTGCACATAGATTATTATTTGCAGAAAATTAAATCAAAATGGAAGGCTTAAGATCTGAAAGTTTCTCATTATGGCCTTCTTTTTGTTTACAACTCTGTTTTTAATTTTGTTTTGAGCTATCTCTTCCTTGTTTTTTGGTTCAGATTTTGGGCAAATTAGAACCAATTTTTCTCTTTTATGACTCAGAAAAATAAAAAAGTTTTGAGTCATCTCTCTTTGGAAACTTTGGTTCAGATTTTGAACATGTTTGAACCTTAATTTCTATCCTAATCTATCTACTGATGAGCCAAGATTAAACAGTTTGGCAAATCAAATTCACTAACCTATCAGCAGAAAATTTAAAGCTAATTAGTCAAGTTTAAATAGTTTGACTAACTAGAAGTGTGTTTCTGAGGAGTGGCATTTGAGCTTGCACACTTTCAGAATTTATTTCTCTTTTTTGGCATGGGGCTTTGCCTTTCTTGTTTTCATTTCTGCCCTCTTTTTATTTTTCTTTGTTTTTGTATTTTTTGATTTTTCATAACTTTGAATGCAATGATGGATGAAATGTTTACAATGGAAAAAAGAAAAAAAGAAGGCTTAAAAACATATCATGAATCAAGACAAGTAATGCTTGAGTATCCTGCCATTGACTGGACCCCCAAACAAATCTGTTCCATCCAGCTCTTGTAAGAAGAATGCATTGTTTCCAGCAACTGAATGAATAGAGTAAGGGCCAAGCCATATATTGTCAAATTTACCATGCTTTCCCTTATCTTCTCTCTTTGAATCCCACTTTAACACTTTGTCCCCAATCTTGAAATTGCTGGCCTTTGTTCTTCTGTCAAAAAGCTTCTTAATGCTGTCATGTTTCTGCAATGTTTTGTTGTACACTTCCTCTCTGATTTGCTGAAGATGAATGGTCTGATTTATTCTTCTGATCATGTCATTATCTTCAGTCTACAACTCTTGAATTAACTTCATAACTGGTACACCAAGGCTGTTAGGAAAAATTGCATCTGTACCATATACAAGCTGGAAGGGTGACATACCAATGGATTTTTTCAATGTTAATCTGTCAGCCCACAGTGCATGGATCAGCTTTGTGTGCCAAGAATTCTTATTGTCTTCCAACAGTTTCTTCATTATGTTCACTAAGCTTTTGTTGGAGGACTCTGCAAGTCCGTTACCTTGAGGGTAATAGGCTGTGGAGTGCCCTAGTGTTATCTGGTATTTATGACAGAAGTCAACCATTTTCTTGCTTCTGAATGCTGCTGCATTATCCGTGATGATCTTGGTAGGGCAGCGAAATCTGGAAAGGATATTGGTTTCTATGAACTTTATAATAACTGAATCATTGGCTTGCCTACAAGGAATGGCTTCTATCCATTTAGTGAAATAGTCTGTGGCAGTAAGGATCCATCTATGATGGGCAGAAGATGAGGGATGAATTTCACCTATGAAGTCAAGTCCCCACTGTTGAAAAGGAGCTTCAACAGTGATTGGATGCAGAGGAAGGGGTAATAAATTTCTCTTGCCCTCAAACAATTGGCATTTATGGCAAGTAGTTGTCATTTTGTGAACATCAGGAAAAAGGGTGGGCCAAAAGAAACCAGCCCTCAAAATTTTGTTGGCTGTTGACTTCCAATACAAATGGCCTCCACACTCTCCTTCATGAAATTCCTGCTTAATCTTCTCTGCATAAAACTCAGGCAAACATTTAAGCAATATACCACTAGCATTTTTCCAATAAAGACACCTATCTATAATGCAATAGTTTACTGCTTTCAGTTTTAAGAACCTTGCCTTCGTTTTCGATAAACCAGGAGGCGTGTTTAAATTAAGCAAAACATAAATGATATCAACATACCAAGGAGAATTCAGAAAATGGTTTTCAATAATGGGAGTTGAGAATTCTTCTTGGTTGTCCAAAGCATTAATCACATTAATATCAAGAACTTCAAAATTGGATTCAACCATTAATCTAGCTAGACCTTGGCCTTTGATGAGTTTAGTGGGTTTTATCTCTAAATCATATTCAAGAATAACAGCAATCCACTTACCTCTCTTACCATCTGGATCTTGTGTTAGAATGTCTTTTACAACTGAATTTGGGACAAAGGCAATGATGTGTGACTGAAGGATGTATACTCTGAAGTCTTTCAATGCTTTAACCAAAGAAAAAGCTTGCTTTTCCATAATATTATACTTCAAAGGGGCATCCCTCAATGCCTTGCTAAAGAATGCAATAGGCTGCTCTTGTCCTTGTGGATTTTTCTGTAAAAGGACAGCAGCAATGGTATGTTATGATGCAAATGAGAAGATATAAAAATCTTTCGAAAAATCAGGGCTTATGAGAATCGGTGTTTTGGTTAATGCTTGTTTCACCAGCTCAAAGGATGTCTTTGCTTCCAAGGTCCATTTTATCCCTTGCTCCTTCTTCAACATGTTTGTGATATTTCTGAGGAGCTCTGCCAAGTTAGGGATGAACCTTCTCAAAAAGTTAATCTTTCCAATGAAAGACTGCAACTCTTTGATATTTCGAGGATGAGAGATTTGCAATATAGCCTCAATCCTCTTTGGATCTATCTTTATACCCACTTCTGAAATAATGTGTCCAAGAAGCTTACCTTCTTGGAGACCAAATAGTGTCTTCTTAGGGTTTAATGATATTCCAAACCTTTTGCACTTCTCGAAAACTTTTCTCAAATGTTCTAAATGTTCTTCATCTGTTTTTGAAAACACAGTGACATCATCTAGATAGATAATGATGAAGAAGCCCAATTCTTCCGAGAATTCTATGTCCATGGCTCTCTGAAAGGTTGCTCCAACGTTCATTAGACCAAAAGGCATCTTCACATACATGAAAGTGCCCCATGGAGTAGTGAAAGCTGTCTTTAATTGATCAGCAGGGTGAACTAAAATCTGATTATACCCTGAATAGCCATCAAGCAACGAAATCCTTTTAGACCCCACCACCCTTTGTAAAATGTGATCCATTTTTGGTAAAAGGTAGTTGTCTTTTAACGAAGCTTTGTTTAAGTCTCTAAAGTCTATACAAAGCCTGATTTCTCCAGTCTTCTTCCTAACGGACACCAGATTAGATACCCACTCAGAATATCTAATAGGGACAATAATGCCAGCATCGTGCATCTTCATGATTTCCTTCTTAACCAATGGCAACTGGACAGGGTTTATTCTGCGCAGTTTCTGTTTGAATAGTTTTTGGTTTTCTTTAAGAGGGATTTTGTGCTATATTATTTCAGTGTCATAGGATTTGAGATCTTCGTAACTCCAAGCAAAAACATCAGAAAATTCTTTGAACAGCTCTAAGTATTTGAGTTTAATGTGAGCTGGCAAAGTTTTGGACAGCTTGATCATTTTCGGTTTTTCCTCACTGCCTATATTGCACTCCTCTACTTCAGTCTCTACAGGTTCCAGTTTTGGTTTATTGGCCACATCGTTAAAATCGAACAACTCCTCTAAAGGCGTTAGACCACTCGGCAAATTTTCATCTTTGGACTGCAGAGTTTGTAATTCTTCTGTTTCTAACTCTGCACTTAATTCTGTTTTGTTCCTAAGTTCGCTAGACAATAGGTTAATATTGGCAGGTTGAGGAGACGATTCTTCTTCACCAAGAAAGTTTTCTTCACTGCAGTCTGTATCATAATCTGAATCTGAATTGTGCAGTTCGAACTCATTTCTAAATTGCATGAAGTCTTCTATTTGTTTGTCATTGTCAAACACTTGCCAATATTTTTCGTTATCAGGCACTGCCGGTCTAAATTTTATCGGAGTTGTGTTGTCTCCAGTCTCATATGGCGTTAGACATTTCCTGGCCGCAAAAGCTAAATTGTGGGCCATAATGTTCTTTTTCCTTGGGATGAAACTGAGGTTTGACTCCTCAAATGTTGTCAACAGATCCATGACATCATTCCGATAGGCTCTAAGTCTGGGATGATTTGCATTATACTCCCCATTGACTTGCCTAATGATTAACTCAGAATCCCCGTACACATTAATTCTTCTGGCTCCTAATTTCTTCAAGAGATGAAAGCCTAAGAGAAGGGATTCATATTCTGCTATGTTGTTGGAACACTGAAAGTTTAATTTGCATGAGATGCATTCTGTGTGGTTGTTTTCAGTGTTAATGATCCAAACCCCTGCACCAGCATTATTTCTAGTGCATGACCCATCAAAATACATACTCCATAAAGGACTGTCTTCGGTTTCGTCTGCTTGGTGATTGTCCTTTTTAACTATGGTGCCTTCTGACTGTTCATGATTAGCAGCACCCAATTGAATTTGTTTTGACTCCTCAAATTCTTCAATAGATTGAGGGATGTTGCCGGAAATGTTAGGGGTATTTTCTAGGTTGTTAAGTCCTAACAACAATGGGCTCATAACCGACAAATCAAGACCTATGCTTTGTTTACTAATGTTTTCACATGTGGAAAACTGTTTGGACACTTCTGCGTTATTATACTCTTCTTTCCTGTCAGCCTTTAATTCTGTTAAAGTGACTTGTTCACTAGGAGTTTCATTGTTAAACATGATAAAAGAATCAAGGCCTGTATTGACAGAATATATAGGAGAGTTTCGTGGTCTGTCTTGACTTGTAACCGTGTATTGCATATGAGACTCACTGTAAAGTCTTCTGGTCTGATTGAAAACCGGGATGGTCGCATATGTCATGTCCATCTGCATAGTCCCCTGTAACTTAGCTCCCCAGGATCTTGATAATAGCATTCCATACTTTGGGGGGACATCAACCACAACAATGTCCATGAGTAAACATTTGGCTGGAATCTGGGCTAGGTTAACACAGAGGTCTTTGATCAATCCTAGACATTTTACTCTATTTGAGTCAAAGGAGTATAGGTCTTTGTAGGGTCTAGTAATTTCTAAACCAAGGCTCTCCATCACAGCTTTAGGCATTAAATTATGAGAAGCCCCGGAATCATGCATAGCGTTGTGTAGAATTTTGTCATGGATGTTCAAACTCACATAAAAGGGAGGAACTGGTCCCCCTTGAAACTTCCCTTCAATCTTAGGGCCAAAAATCAACTCTGGTAGGTCATCACTAAGATTAACTGTATCTCCATTTTCCTCTATATTTAAAGCCTTCAAAATTTGGTTTCTATATACATGTTGGGCAGCTAACTCAGTTAATGGAACAGAGATTTTGATCTTTAAGATTTCCTGTTCAAGGCTGAAAGGGGTTTGATTCTTTGAAGCACTTGTTTCAACCTTATTAGCTGTCACTCTATCAACAATTACAGCTTGCTGATTTGTTTTACTTGACACAATTGTTGTAGAAGGAGTACTAGCTGAAGCGTTAGTACTGCTGATGTCTTCACTCTGTTTTTCAGAATTTTGAGTGTTTTTCTCCTTATCCTTATCATAATTAACAGCCACTGTTTTGTCTTTTTGTTTGGCTGTTTTGGGTTTAGCTGCGGTGCTGCTTTGAGAGAATTTGTCAGAGGTTTTGGTGTTGGGGGCTTGTTGACTGGTCTTGCTTCTAAGGTCATATTCTCTTTGAGGTTCTATGACGACATTTTCCATGTCCCGATAATAATTTTCATTATCATTTCTTTTGCCGTCGTAAGGTGTGTAAAGACCTTGTTTATTATCATAATGAACCTCAAAGTCATCATCCTCTTCCCCAAACATGTTGATATCCTCTTCCTCTGCTATGTCTTCTGTTTGTTCAACCTCACTTACATAGTTTTGATGAAAGGGAGGAGTGATCTGTTGATCATCTTCCCTGGGTCGGTTTGGAGGTTGGTTCCTTCTAACATTCTGATTCTGGTTTCTATTTTGAGGAGCAGTTTGATTTTGATTTGCTTGTGCTCTCTTAATTATGCTCATCTCTTTCATCATTTCTTCCATCATTCTCTCCATCTTTGAGCTTGAAGTGGAAGGGGTAGATTCCTCTCTAAAAGATACTCTCTTCTCGCTCTTCATTCTTGCTCTTTTCTCCATCAAGTTTACTTCCACAGAAAGAGCACCCCTTTGCATGTCTTCTAGAGTTGCAAAGACTCTTTCTCTAAGTGAATATGTCATGTCCGGATCAAACCCTTCAGGAAATTTGTTTAAAGCTGAGCCCTGAGGAGGTTTTAGTTCAGTGGAAAGTGCATTATATACGCTGTTAAATCTGGTACAATAAGATTGTACACTTTCCCCAGGGTTCCTATGGGGATTGTTATAGTCAGCAAGGACTTGGAGAGGATTCTTCCTCACTTCCCATTTGTTTAAGAATGCTTGATGGAAGGCTTGGAGATCGTTAATACTATGGGGGGTTAAACCTTTAAACCATTTTATTACTTCTCCCCCCAAACTTTGAGCAAATAGTCTCAACTTGACAGAGTCATTATCAATTTCATTTCTGTCAAAGTAGTCATTCATCTTGTCCACATGTTGAGATGTTGTTATGGTATTACTAGCATCATATAATGGAATTTTGGACTGATAGTCCTGTGGAAGATTGACTAATGGTACAGGAAGGACTAAGGGAGCATACCATGTTGCCATGGCAGGAGGTGGAGGTGGATTTACAGAAGGGAAAGTGGGTTGAGGTGAAGTGGTTTGAACAGTGGATGTAGGGTGAGTAGAAGTGGATGGACCAGGAGTAGATTGTTGAGATGATCTTGGATGAGAGACACCTAAATTGTGAAGGAAATGTAAATCAGGAGGTGTTGTTTCCCTGCTACCAGGATGTTCACTTGTTTCAGGAGATGAAAGTGAAGATTCAAAGTCTAACTGGATTATATCATCAAATGACCTAGTCCTAAATGGGTTCACTAAGTCGGTTTGTGATTGTTGCAGAGCTGAAAGATTTTCAGGGACTGAATTAGCTCTCAAGGGTGATCTGAAAACAGTTAATAATTTAACCTTAGGAGACTTCCAAAGGATACTTTATGGATTATCAACTATCTCAGGTGGGTTAGGGTCTGGATGGGCTCTAGTGTGAATCTTTTTAGAAGCCACTATGCTATGTTGTTTAGACCTAAAACAAGAGAAGTTCAACCGGATATGACAATCTTAGAGAGGTTCACCAATCTGTTTTACGACTTCAAATCCCACAGTCCTCTAACTGAGTTTGAATGATTTTATAATGATAAGGGTTCTTCCCAGTGGAGTCTTAAGGTCTGTTCAGGATTGTGGAGTCGCCAGGTGGAAAGTTCAGAGTTTTGTCAAAGGAGTACACTGTCCACCATAGTGTTTGTGAAACATTCCTTTCAAGGATATCTCAAAACACAACAAACTCTAACTAGAGGTTGACTGGGAGGGCATTCACCAGATATGTCACCCCCAAAAGAGGATGAGACCCAGAGGCTACCTGGCCCTTTCCAGACTTTGTCTAAGAGTATAAAGTAAAACACATCAAAGACGTACAAAAGATATCAAAACTAGTGTTTTACTACCAATCTGAAATGTTTTTGGTATTTTCTAAATTGCTTTTATTTGTGGTTCGGAAGAATATCCTAACTTTGCCTCAAAAATTAGCTACGGTTATGAAACAAAGACAGTCTATCCTTATGGCTAAGCTAGCTAATTTTCCAAGGTTAGATAAAAACTCGAAAGAATCCTAGGACTGACCTAGTTTGTCACTGATTCAATTGAGTTTCATCTTAATTACCATTTCTTGGTAGTGCTTGAAAAGGCTGCTTTTGACTCTCAAAATGTTATGAAGATTCTGGGTAAGGGTCCCCAGCGGAGTCGCCAGAAATGTTAGCTTCTGGTGGCTCAGCTGCAAAATAAAACAATTGTCATGGAACCAGAGATTCTGGGTTAAAGTTTCCCCAGTGGAGTCGCCAGAAATGTTAGGTCTCTGTAATTTATTAGCAATATTGGGAGAGTCCAATCACAGAGTTAACATCATTTCAACCAAACTTTGGGATTCTAGGATCTAGCCCTCCTAAATCCGGAGAGGGATCTCTCCAATATGTGCAAAGATGGATATTGTCTTTGAAAAGCTTAAGGTAATGATATTAGGCTAGTTATGAAGGCCAAGGGTTTTGTTTTGTTTTGGATGGTTGAGAATGAAATGTTACTTGAGGGGAAAGTCCTAAGTGCAAAGCTTCAAAAGTGAGAAGTTGCAAGCAAATAGAACAGTTTTGGCAGATAGATAGATATAACGCTGGTTTTTAGTCCATTTGGCTATGGAGTCATATCTGGGCTTTAATTGAACAACAACATCAAGTGTGATCCAAGGGGCTAGTCATCTATGTCTAAGGATCTCTTTAAATTTTGATTTATGGAATGGAGTGATACATCAAGAAGGGGAATTAAACAGATGCAGAACGAAGAGCAGCCTAGGATCTGATAAGTACTTTTAAACCAGTCAGCCTTTGACAAACACTTTAAGAAGGACACGAAAGAAGACTAGGATCTGGTAAGTACTTTTAAACCAACCAGCCTTTGACACACTTCCAATAGAAAATATACAAAACAAGGGGAAACACAATGATAACACAGAATGGTCTAAGATCTATCAAGTGCTTCTAAACTAGCCAGCTTTTAACACATTCCAAGGGAAACAATCTGTTAGTTATGTAGACAAGTCTGGGACCAGGGCTAACCATATCTTCCTTCAGTTCATCATCCAATAACATATACTGAAAGTAACGTTCAGAAATAATATTAAGCTAGGACGATAAAATGAGGGAACGCCAGCATTCTCATGCCTAAACTGAATTAAGTCATTCCTGAATAACACAGATTGGAAGAAAACATTCAAATAAAGATTTCTCAGCCAGAGAAGGTTATTGATATACAACAGGTCCTAACCCTGTTTAAACTATTCTTTACAGTGGAGAATGAAACAACATGAAAACAGAAATAAAACAACAAGTTACAAATGAGAATAACATCACCGGCAATATAGATCAGGATCCCATGAAACAACTTTTATATTGATGTCAAACCAGCTACAAACTTCAAGTCCAATGTTTCAGTTCAGAAATCATCTTCACTATTCAACCTAACTACTCTAGCACAAACAGAGCTTCAAGGGCCAGTGAATACTATGTACAAAAAGAAGTCTCAAGCTCAAGTGTATTTCAAAGTTCTGCAACTAACAACTCCTCATCTTCTCCTGAGGTATTTATAGAAGAATGAGGAGGTGATCTGATAAAATATCTCTCAGGATAATTAATACAGGTTCAAGACTTCTCGGCCTTTCGAGGGGCTCGAGAGAGAAATTTACAGGTGGATCACTGTATTAACTTTTTACAATAAATATCAAAGCTCGGTGGGAGATTTATTTTGACTTTGAGGCTCTGTGTAATGTGGGGAGTAACTTTGCAGATATTTTTGCATTGATTACCCTGCAGAAGTAACTCCTTGGCTACTCTGAGGCGAAATCTGATCTTCTTCAATAACTTCGGCCTCTGTTTGAAAGGTTTGAGGCAACAGGTGGCTCGGTGGTAGCTGAGGAATCAATTTGCCTCGGATGTGGCGGTGGAGGCTTTCCGTTTGATAAAACACTTTAGGTTTTCCTTTAAACTGTGTTTTAGATTGGGGATTAGGCTTTTGATAACTGTCTTAGCCGTAATCCCCATAAAAACTATCTTCAATCTTCATCTGCTGTGCTCTGTCTTCAAAACTGATACTCTTTAACTGTGTTTGAATTAAAATAGTGTCTTGTCGATGTGCAGACCCGCACTGGGCTTTACGGCATCAATACTCATAGAGTACTGACGAAACATGGAATGGAGCCCCGCGGATGGCTTCTTTTTAATGAAACGAGGGCATGAGAATCGTCACTCCCAGCTCTTGGAATTTCTTCGTTATACAATGGAAAACCATTTAGAACACCTGCATCAAACACAAAACAATTAAGAAATCCTACGAAAAATAGGTTTAAACTGCTTCAGATGGCGGGGGAGGAGCGTAGCCGTCGGATAAAAATATCTAACGGTGGAGATCGGCGCAAAATAGGAAAATGAGAGCGGGGAGAAGAAATAAGGCGGGGTGGTTTTGGGCCGTCCGATCTGGACACGTGGATGGTCCAGATCTAATCGGAGGATCTCAATCGGGGGGGGCAGGCAAGTGCATGCGATGTAAATTTCCAATGCGATTAAGCGCTGGCCGTTGATCTGCAGATCAGATCGACGGCGGAAGATGAATCGGAGGGTTTTCGAAACGGGGGCAAGACTTGTGATCGGAGGGAATAAGGACCGTTGGATCTTCGGGAGGATGGATGGCTAGGATTAAATCGGAGCCATCGCAATCGGGGATGAAACAAAAACGCATGCGATTTGAACTTGCGATTAGAAACTTGCGATTGAGCGCTGGCCGTTGATCTGAGGACCAGATCAACGGCGGGGAATGAATCGGAGGGATCGCAATCGGAGGTCGCAGAGATGGGCATGCGATTGTGCAACAGGGAAAAGTCGCAATGCGATTGTGCGCGGACCGTTGGATCGAAGGACTAGATTAACGATCATGATTGCTTCGACCTACGCACCGGTGGAAAAACCTTTGAACATATGAAAACCAAAGTTTTGCAATAAAAACAAGTTATAATGGCTCGGGTAGAAAATATATAAGTTAAAGGGAAAAAGGCGCCCGATTGCGGTGCCGGTGGTTTTCACGGAATGTAATATGCCCGAGAGTATAAAAACAAGGGCCAATCGCAATCGGGCCATTGAGCCTGGTCTTTCCGATCAACCCATTTGTGTTGTTTCTGATTGCGATTAGCGCCGAAAAGCTTTGGCGTTTGGTTTTAACGTATGGGCATGTGGGGGGAAGTGGTTTAGGACATTAGCCCAAAGGGGCTTAGGTCCATAGCAATAAAACTTGTTTTCCATGAAAAGTTTCAAAGTTTTAAATGGATTTGGGGGTTTCGGAATAGTTAAAAAGTGAGTTTTTAACTATGAAAGGGGAATTTTTCATAAATGGAAAGAAGAGGAGTTATGAAAAGTAAAGGAATAATATGGAGAAAAAAGGGAAGAAAATGATGGTTTCTTCAGCAGTTTGTTTATACAAAATCAGCAGATTTTTCTGAGTAAAAAATGGCACAGCAAATGAGGATTTGGGACAGAGGCATGAGGCCTTAAAGAGACTTCAAGAGCCAACAATTTTTAGTGATAAAATTTGTTCCTTGGAGGCTCAAAAAAGATCTTAGCCACCTTTTGGTATAACAAAATATTATAGGTGGCTAACAGGACATATCATATTTCTGCTCCAAGTTTTCTAATTGCAATTTTGTGGTTTTAAGTTCTGTGACCCTGAGTTTTAAACTTTCCATTTGTTTTACCAATTCATCAGAACTTAAACCAGAAGTGTCTACCTGTGCTGATTCTGTTTGTTGATCTGTTGTTGGAGTACCTATAGTTGGAGTAGCTTCTGTGATTGATGCCTGCATGATAGCTTCCTTCTCTTGTAAAGCTTGTTCCAATTCTTTCTCTGTTTCACTCAGTTGCTCAGTCATTTTTAAGAGCAACTCCATTATCTCTTCCTGCGAATTCTCCTTCAAAACTTCTTGGGTATGGGGATGTCTTGAGGCTGGTAATTTCAGCTGCTTTCTTAGTGCAGCAATATCATCATCTTTCTTTTTGATTAGTGCCTCAATGCTTTTGATATATTTGGGGTTGTGACCCAAACTAATAATTATGTCTTCCAGAGACTTTATTCTGTTATCTTTGGCATGAGAAGAGGCCTTTTCAACTTGCAATTGGGTGCTTGTGTTATTTAAAGAATCTTGCAGCCTTAGGGCTGTCATGGCCTTATCAGTAAGAGTGGAATACACCATTTCCCCAGTTTGTTTATGCAGCTCTATCTGTTCCAAGGGATGAATGTCTTTTGCCAGGACCTCAAAATTGGTCCTAATATAATCAGCTGCTGTCATGGGTTTGGGCACCTTGGATTTAAAGTGGCTCATCATCATTTTTCCTTGTGAAATGTCAAATGCTGACATTAACCTTTCCTGATTATGTGGAGCCATTTTTAGATATTGATCATATACTTTCATTCTCAATGGATCATTCTTTGCCTTTATATTAATGAAAGTTCTTTTTATATCACCTGTATCTGTTTTTGGTGGCTTAAAAGAAGATACTTCAGTACTCAATTGTTTTTGCAATGCTTTCCTTTATGATCTGTGTGTGTCATACTAACAGAACCAGTTAGTTGACTATCTTCTCTTCCATCATCAAACATTTCATCAATGATTTCCACATCTGGAAGTGGATCGGATTTCTGCTTTTTGGCTTGATGTAGCTCTGAGGTTTCTTTGGGAGGAGTAGTATCTGGAACCTGCCTTTTCTTTCCTATTTCCATATTGGATGGAGTTTGTAATTCTGAAACTTCAGGATGATTTACCTGAGTGGGAGAAACTTGTGATTGATCTGGTGCTCTGGAGGTTTGAGGTTTCTCTGCCATGATAAAATTTTCAATGACCTGTATTTCAGGTTCCTTTCCTTTGCCTTTTGACTCTACTGCAATAGATGGACTGCTTTCCTGTAATCCCTGTTGTAGATTTCCTGCTGAAGAGGTGCCAATGTGGGGTACCTGCACTTGACCAAAAGATTCTAGGTCAAACTCTTTCTCAAGATTTTTCATAATATTGTCTTCTTCATTATCTTGCTCAACTAGTGTTCCTTCCACCCATTCATCTTGGTTAGCATATTGTTCTATATCAGGAATCCTGTGGTGAATATATGGGGAAGATTTGTTCTTCATTCTTTTATCACAGATGAAACCAAATGGATCATAAGGAACCCAACGGAAACTCCTTTGGAACTTGCAATGGTTTTGTAGTATA
>JAXQQM020061704.1:0-52314 GCA_034641835.2 Pinus albicaulis
AAAATATGATCCACTTTCACATGAGAAGTGGTTTTATTCCTAATAAAGAGATTTATGGATCTCCCTACCCACTTATTCATCAAAGAAGAAAGAAAAATTAGATTTTGATATTCCAATTAGCTACATGCTAATTTAGGAATATTACATATATTCATTTCATTTACTTTCATTAAAAAACATTATAAGAAACTAATTTAGTCGTATATTCATTTTATTTGTGTTCATCATTAATAAACATAAACTAATAATTTAGTATTTTTAGATTAATTTCATGTGTTCATTATTAATCAACATAAATTAATTAGTATGATTTTGCAACTAAATTAAAAAAAAAAGTCATAAAATGTACATGTTCATCTAATATGAAAACACAAAATTACAAATGTTAATAACAATACTAAATAATATCAAGTGCAACTATAAACAATTTCAACCACATAAATTATATTATATAAAATATCAAGTATTACAATATGAAATTCTAACTTAATATTTGTTGGAGTACAATTTAGACATGAAATATTGTTTCATCACTTCAAAACATTATCATTGTGTTGGGAAGGCATTGCAGGTGAATTCACCAACTTTGAAGACTTGACCATCAATATCTATGTGTGTGTCTTATGGGTGATATTGGCTCTGCAGGTACCACTAGACTAGTTCTCTTCTCTCTCTCTCTTTAATTTTCATTTTGCCGCTCCAATTTTATTGTTCTCCTTTTTCTTCAATTATTTCTTCTTACCATAATACTGAGTTCCTTTTCTGACAAAGAAAGAAGATACAATGTATATTAAAAGACATGAAAGATGATGAACAATGAAATATAAAATAAAATAGACTATAAAGAATTTATACGATATATACCTCAACATCAATAATATTGTCAATGCCATTTTTCCCCAGAAAAGAAAGAAACTTGAACAAGTTTTCTTCAGTTGGGCAATAGTGGCTTCTATGTGGCCATATGACATATATAAACAAAGCAAATAAAACATCACAATAGAAAATAACACCTTAGTAAAATTAGTATTCAACCTTCAGTGAAAGATTAGGCACAATCATGCCAACTAAGTTAGATGCTAAAAATATCAAGTTGTAGATTACTTATACAATGTGGGAGTGCAAACAAAACTCCTAGAAAATGTCAAAGCTAAGTCTAGAATAAATTGAAATGAAGTGAAAAGGATACAATAATAGGATAGCCTCGTATACATGTATATAACCAGATAATGTAGAAGGCTAATCGAATAAGTCTAAGGCTAGAGGTCGATGATGTCAAGAATGCCTAAATATAATGAGAATTTCTTCAGATAAAAATTACTATTTGGGTCCATTATCACATATGAATAAGTCAACTAGTCTATATAAAATTATTAATGTTTTTCTTATATTTATGAATCACTACAATGTAAGTGGATAAATTTCAAAGACAATTCCCTTCCCATTGTTTTCCTCACTTGTGGTACAATATAGTAGCTGTGATTTGGAGAAAATTTCCAAAATTAAAAAATGTAGCAATCACCACTAGTAATCCCCCAAAAAGGATTATTTTGTAATGTAACTTTCATATTCCAATTGCTATATGATTCTTGAATGGAAAATCCACATTAAATTCCAACACCAAACTTCCAATTTGAGGGAACACCTATGGCCATCTTCAATCACTCAAACTCAAAACATCACTGATCATTATAATGAAAAGACAAAAAAAGAGCAGTTTTGATATGTTTTGCAAATTTACCAACAAAGCACCAATAGTTTTCCCATATTTAACATACTTGTAATTTCCAAGAAATAACACATTGATTGATCTTTTACAAAAAATACTTGATTCAATACAAACAAGAATTTAACATATTACAACAATTCCACCAATGTTTGATCCTCAATTAGTTCAAAATAGTTAGTACAAAAACTTCAAGAAAGAGCAACAAGTATAAATAATAAATCCATTAATAAATAATCAATCAAAAAAGGATTAGTT
Source organism: Pinus albicaulis (assembly GCA_034641835.2). NCBI lineage: Eukaryota > Viridiplantae > Streptophyta > Pinopsida > Pinales > Pinaceae > Pinus > Pinus albicaulis. The sequence goes on from JAXQQM020061704.1 coordinate 1,985, forward strand.
TTTGTTGAAGCTTGATAAACAACTATAAATATTGACAATCCACTACAACTAGTGGTGTTGTTCAAAGAGAAATACTACTTGGAGAACTCATCTTCCAATTTATTTGTTTTATCCATGAAGTTTTTTTCTATCTTGAAAACAGAATCCACATTCAATCTTTTAGGTTTTTGAAGCTGCCCAAAGGCCTTGCCAAATGAAGCAGTGATTTTCATAAAATGCTTCTGATACTAAAAAAAATATAGTTTGACCATGTAATAGACAATTCAAGCAAGTAAAAGTTTTATCCATGAAGCTTTTTTCTATACTCAAAACATAATCCACATTCAATATTTTAGGTTTCTGAAGCTGCCCAAAGGCCTTGCCAAATGAAGTAATGATTTTCATAAAATGTTTCTGATACTAAAAAAAATATAGTTTGACCATGTGATAGAAAATTCAAGCAGGTAAAAACTTGTGTACAATATTTCTTAGAAGACTTCATGTTGAAAGGAAAAATTTCATATTTCGAATAGAAAAAAACAACTTAATAGAGATGGTCAATATTATAAAAAAATAGAATGAATATAAAACTACAGGTAGAACTAAAAAAATACTAATTGTAATATAGTTGATTGATTATTTTAAGTGAAGCGAACTAGATACATACAAGTTTTAATTCTCAGCTTTCTTTCCCATATCTTTATTGGAAGTGGAAGCTAACTTGCATGCATCTCGCAACACTGTTTTAGCAATAGTATATGTTGCATTCTCATATTGCACACTTTCGTTTCCATGAAAAATCGCAGTAGGTATTGGAGGAATTAGTTTCTACATCAGCCGAGTTATCAACTTTAATCTTCTCTTTACTCGAGGTATTGATCCTTCCCCTTCTTCTTAGTTATCAATCTCATCTTTCTCATGTAGCCAACATAGGAATAATTTGGGTTCAAGAAGAATAAAGATATTCAGATGATGTCTTCAAATTTTAAAGTATGCATTTTTATTATTTAAATAATAGTAAAATAGTGATAAGAAGACCTTAAATATAACCAGACTTTTTCTGTGAAGCGGTCTGTTGTAGATCCTTATGCTAGAACAACATCATTGAAAACAAATGGTCAACAATAATTAAAACTGTTTCCTCTAGCATGAACATTGACTTACTCTTCATAAATAAACATAAACCATTTCAAACTACAAGGAATAAACAAAAAGAACACCATTGATATAAATTCACAGAATACTGACAACAAAACAAGAAGTGAATTTTCTAGGTAGTAGCTCAAAACCTTGTAGTGGGAAGATGCCCTCAAGCTTAAGTAATATCTACATGTTAGGGAATGAGTTGTGACACTTGTTTCTTACGTTTACTAGGAATAATTGCAACTGGAGCTCCAATGTTTACTTTAGATAAATAGTATTAGTGTTGATATGCAATGTGGCGCTCCATTATTAGCAATGACACAGTTGTTGGGGTTGACCTAGTTACTATAGATTCAACGTATTTCATGTATGATTGACTAGTGTGGCTAGTAATTATTGATGCTAATCCTGAGCTAGGGAACATATTCTCAAGGTTCCTCCCCAAAGGAATTTGTTGAGAATTTAAAGTTCTAGATATTCCATATTAACCCAAACTCTTATACATGGTAGAAACTTGCAAGGCTAAGAGTCTCTCACTACTATAAGGCCAAAACTACATTAATCTGGAATTCAAAATTTGTTGATTGAAATGATTTCTATCACCCACTACTAAAGACAAGTAAGCATTTTGATAATTGATTCAATTAAAAGGTCAAGTTGAGTGGGTGAGAGAGCCCTGCATCTTAGTTTCCATTTCTATAGTAGAATTCTAATCATGTAGCATAAATCTTACACTTTATTCAATGCACTGATTCTTTCATACCGCAACTCCATTTTGTTCAGGATTATATGGGAATATCAACTCCCTCTTAATCCCAGATTCCTTGCAGAAGGCTATAATTTCCTTTGATGTGTATTATCCTCCATTATCATACCTTAATATATTAATTCTCATTTCTATAAGGTTCTATACTTCAACTTTGAATTCTTGAAATTTGGTAAATACTTCATCCTTGGATTTCATTAAGTAAACCCATGTAATCGAAGGCAAGCCTAATTCAAACATCCGATTGAAGCGGAACTGGATATGGATAGTTAGTTTAATAAGTAGGTTATATCTATGTTTGGTTGGATGAAGCATGATATAAATAATAATAATGATGGATTCTATATTTTTTCTAGAGGTAATGGGGTCTCTGCAAGAGGCAACCAAGGAGAAGGTGGCTTGTTGAACAAAAAAGGCTCTAAATCCTCTAGTATCCAAGCACTGAAGATTAGTGATGACGAATATGAGTATAAATATTAAGATGAAGATGAAGATGGTGAATTTGATTCAGTGAAGCTTCTGGGGCACAAGCAGCCAATGTTGAGTCTTGTTGAAAAAGAAGATCCAAAAACAAGTAGTGTGAAGGATACTAGGGATGCTAATTATTTGAGCCAATCAAGATTTCACCAGCACAATATCTCACCATTGACACTCAATGCAACCAACAGAGTGGGATGTGAGTGTATTACCATTGTGAAAGAAGCAACTCTTCCATATATTATCAAAGCAAGGATGTGTTGGCCATGGCTAAAACTTGCACCGGCAAGACAGTAGCATTTATTTTTCCTGCTATTGAGGTGATAGTGAAGTCACCATTCCTCCAAGATCATTAAAAGTCGCTTATTCTTGTTCTTGTCATTTGTCCCACTAGGGAACTTTCAAGTCAAGTTGTTGTCGAGGCCAATGTTTTGTTTAAATTCCATGCAAATATTGGTGTACAAGTAGCTAGTGGGGGCACTAAATTACCAAGAGAACATAAATTGCTATAAAAAAAATCCTTGCCAAATATTAATGGCCACTCTTGGAAGGCTTTGGGACCACATAAATAATACCCTAGTTGTCTCAAGTAATTAAATGGTTGTGAAAGTGCTCATACTTTGTTGAAGTCGACCATTTTATAGATATGGGATTCCATATGGATATTGATAAGATAATTGTTGGTGTGTCTAAAGAGAGGCAGCCACCTATTTTAAGCTACAGTTTCAAAAGAGGTTCACAAAGTTTCCCGGATTGCTTTAAAATAGGATGATGAGTTTATTAATATAGTTGAAGAGGGCAGTGAGGAAACTGACTCAAAGATTTGTCAGTTAGCAATTATTGCTTCACATGAGAAGAATTTTGACATTGTTTATGTTGTTCTTAAATAGAAACATCTTTAGGGCTGTTACACAATAATTTGTCACCATCCCTAAAAAATCCCCATCTCTACTCCATCGGGGGGGTCATTTCTGTGACCAATAAGCAATGTCATGCCTTGAAAATACCATCATTGCATCCCTTTTCATGAGGAAAACATTCCTTCTATTGATCATTTCTTGAGCAGACCCCTAAAAACACCTGTTTTTCCTTGGCGCTGGTAGCCCGTTATGTCCTCGCGCCAATGAGGAAAATTAACACTGAGCCTGCGCCAATTGGTGCTCTGTCTCAGTTAAGCACCGGCGCCAATCTTCTTATGGAATTTTTTTTTTAAAAAGAGGCGATGTTTTGATTACAACAACTTCGGGGATGAGTCATGAGGAGTGGTTTCGACTGAATAACCATGGCCTTCCTCCTTTGGCCTCTTATTTCCACCTTATGGGGAACCTCCCAAGGGATAAGGCCTCCCTTCCACTATTGTAAGGATCCTAACCTCCTCCTCTCCTCTATGAATATAGCCTTCATCCATTGATGAAGGGGCTGAATAGCTGAAGGGCTGAATGGTTGAGTCTCCAAGAGCCTTTATAGCCTAAAGAATGCTGCAATAGTCCTCATAGAGCAAAATCGGTGGCAAGGATATTGACGATCGAAGAGAGATGCTTGTCCCCATTCCCGACGAGATTTATCGAGATGTATTCTGCTGACGACCCGCCAAAGGAAGATTCAGCATCAGAGCCAGGTTGTATCTTTCTTTGTATGAATTAATGGTAAGCGACTTCGGTTATGGTTCCACTCATATTGTTCATTATGATCATGAGCTGTGTCTTTTTTGATTAATACATAATTGCATATATTGGGTTTTACGCTCGTTTTTTTCATGTTTCTTGCATGTGCAGGTGTTCGATCGCAGCGAGCGGGAGGATTGTGATCTGCCGGAGCAAGGGAACGGGAGGGCTATCTTCTCTATGAACAACAGCATTGGATTCAAGGTAAGCCTTCTTCACCATTTGGTTTATTGCAATTAGGAACTTGCACCTTCGCGTGATACGATTGTTGCTAGACTTGATCTGGGCTAGTAGGGATTGCCTTTGTCCACAGAGGGGATTTACCTCTACAACAAATTGGAGACTCCGCTGGGGAGACATTGATTTGGAGTATTGTCTTGCCTTTTCGGTTGATTTTGGTCTTTGCCTGCTTGATCAGCTCTTTTGGCTCACCTTTTTCTAGTGTAAAACCTCTGTTTAGCCCTAGAGGATCAGATCTGACCTCTGCTTTTCCAAATTTTCATCTTTTCATGGTTGGCTTCATTGGTGCGATTTCCACCCTAACAGTCGCGCCAATTGGCGCAGGTTGTCAGTTCATCACTCGCGCCATCCCCTATCTGGCGTGGATTACAGCCAGACAGTTGCGCCATCTCCTATAGGTGCTATGGTTTTCCCTTGTTCAGAAGTTTCTTTTGGTCAGTACTTTGCTTCTGGGTTTGTTTTAGATTCTGCTTGAAGTGGTGAGTCTGGTCTTGGTTGGGAGAAATTTTTTGTTTTTCCATTTTCAGGCATTGGCGCTTGTTGTGAGTTAGCAACCCGCGCCAATTTGCCATTAGTGCTAGTTGTCAGTGAGAAATTCGCGCCAATTGGCGCTAGTTGTCAGTGAAAAAGTCGTGCCAATTTCAGGGTGTGTGAAAATTGAGATTTTTTCCCTAAATCGTTCACCAGTGTGTCTTTCCCTTTCGGTATTTTCACTGTATGAGCATAGATTACATTGCTCATTGTTTGGAATGTCTTTTCTCCATGATTTCTTGATGTAAAAGGGAATGAATGCCTTGTTTTGAACTCGTAGTTTGGAAGTCCTTTTTTGTGCTTGACCTCATATGTCGTGTAGCCTTTTGAGGAATTTCGTTACAAAGTGTTTGAAACAACGATTGAATTCTTAGTGTTTGTTTACATCTCTTTTGCATTCGTCCTTCATTAAGGAGTTTTGCGTTCTTTTAGTTTTCGTTTCAAAGTTTTCTTTTCATGCATTATATCACATTGCATTGAAAAGTGTTTTTTGAGATTTATCATTGGACTTAGATCACATTGTTTAATGATTGAAAGCTAAAAGTCGCTTTGAGTGCATTCTTATCATTTGAAAAGAAAAAGGAAATTGTGCATAGATTACAATTGCATAGTTTTCGAAAAAGAGGATTTTGCATAGATTACATTGCATTATTCACATCGTTGAATGTTTGAAATTACTTTTGGATAGTGAAAGTCATCTAGTTTGGAAAAAGTTTCGTTTTTCAGTGTTGTTGTTTGTTGCATCATTTTTTGAAGCTCTTCCCTTAACTATATAGCATTCATTGAATTGAAAGATTTCTTTTCTCATATAGCTGCATATAGGAGATTGTTAGATGACATACGATAGGGCCTTGAAACCAAGACATAATTGAAGATCAACCATAAAATTTATTCAATTTACACTAAGGCAACATTGAAACATTAACGAAATATTTAGAGGTCTAGGCTAGAGACGTGTTCCGGTGTCTTTAAACCTAGTAGTTGTTGTTCGCCTCTTTGCTTTAGACAGCACTAGTACGGACTTGTGCTCCCCGTACCGTCGCGTATATAAAGGGAGACCCCACTAGGTTGCTATCCTTTATCCATAGGAAGCCGAGTCTGCCGCCCTATACCCTTGATACACCGGACACAGCATTCGGGGAGATTGCCTGCACGTACGTTAAGTCCTTGGTTGATTTCTCTTTCATTTTGAAACCAAGGTGTATATTGCAGTTCACGGTTATTTGGTACACCCTTTGCCTAGCATTCCTGAGCAATCATTTTGATCTTATCTGACTCCTTAAATTTGAAAATATCATCAAGCGCTTGTCCTTTCACGCTTGTTTCAAAACTGAAAGAGATAGAGTCACCTTTTACTCGTTTCTCGACTCTTAAAATATGAAACGGTAGAGTTTTGTTTCAATGTCATAAAAATTAACTGCCCACGAAATATTCCTGGTTAAAGTTAGTTTCCTTAGGGTGTTGTTCTGAAGATCGTTTCTGATGGCAACTTTTCCGGAGTTCACCAACCAAGGAATCCCCTCCGATGGGAATCTTGGTCCTTTTCCTCCTTTTGGAAATGTTGGTGCTCCTTATATGGCAACGTTGTCCCTTCCTAGGTTAACTGTTGGGTTGCATGTTTGGTTGTTTTCAACCTCTGTGGTCCCGAATGTCTCGGCTTCTGTTCAATTAGTTCCTCCACATGAACAACGTCATGTTGATTCCAAGGTGGACCTCTCCCCTTCTTCGCCTGTTTCTGTGTCTTCATCTTCTACTTCGCCTGGTGAAAGTCTAGATTCGAGTAACCAGGTGGCTAAGAAGAAGAAGAAGTTTGATAAAGGAGAGGCTAACTCTGCGGCTATTGCGCCTAAGAATTCTCCTCTTGATAAACCTTCCAACCCTCCACAGAAAGTCAAGTTTCCTTGCATGTTGTGCACGGGAGACCATCTTCTTCGAGACTGCCCTGGCATTCCCAAGGTGCTCGGAGTATGGTCCAACAGTTTTCCATCGTTAAAATTTCCTTTGGCTTTCGTGAGTCAAAGTTGGGGGCACGTCTTTAGTAGGTGCGTCGGAAAGGCTCCTAAGAAGCAGGTAACATTACCAATCCCTATAAGTTGTGTGAAGGGCACCATGCCATTCACCTTTGTTCATATATGGATGAAGCCAAATGAGTTTTCAGACAACTTAACCGCTCTACACCATGCCTTCCAACTCGGTTATTATAATCAGCTTTCTTTGATTCCTCCACCCGCTGATCCCTACGATCGGTCAAGAGTCACTATCGGTCGATCTCGCTCCCACGTAAATTCAAATTCGGTGGAATCCATCCCCGACAAACCATTGGTCATGGGACTTGCTGAACTGCCCCATCTACTTGCACCGTGTCTTTTCCATGGAGAGTGGATTCCCACACCCCTCATGTTCTTCTTGTTTCTTCGCATTCTTCGACTTGGAAAAAGGTTCTCTATCCTCTTGTATCTCAAGAAGTTGCTCCTTCGCCTCCTATGATGGAGGTCCCAGAGGATACCCCTCCCGCCTTCGAGATGGACGTCGTGGAGGATGCTCCTTGTTCGGTCGTAACACCAGGGGAAGACCATCTCAGTTCGATGGTAGCCCCTCCGAGTAGTTTGGTCACTTCCTTTGATTGGAGTCGATTTACCGGATACCGCCTTCCATCTTATGTGCCTTTTGAGATAACGGTACAGGCCTTTGGTCTGGTCGTACCCAAAACCATTATAGATGAAGGTGCGTCTGTTAGTATTTTGTCTTCAACTACTTGGAAAGCTTTTGGTTCACCTCCGCTTGTGCCTGTTACGCAGAATCTATTGGCGTTTAACAGAAGAACTAGTCAACCATTAGGGATCCTTCCATTAGGGAATTTTTGAGGTCTAAAATGGGCCTCATAAGAAAAATGTACAACAAAAATAAACTTTATAACAACCAATGGGATTCAAGATGATGATGTCAACCATGGGGGATGATTCACCATTTTTTCAATAAAAGGGTAAAAATATTAAAAAATAATAAAATAATAAAACTACTTTTTCAACTCGTATTTTCAACTTATCTCCCAAAAATTTTACTCAAATTTCGAGTGGGAGTACTCGTTGGATGCGAAATTTAATTCCTCATCCAAGGAGTAACCATGTTGCATACTTTCGATGAACTCTACTACACGAAAAATGAGAAATACATAAAAAACGTGATTGTAATCATGTTTTTTTATGTATTTCTCATTTTTCGTGTAGTAGGACCCATCGAAAGTATGCAACATGGGTACTCCTTGGATGGGGAATTAAATTTCGCATCCAACGAGTACTCCCTCTCGAAATTTGAGTAAAAAATTTGGGAGATAAGTTGAAAATATGAGTTGAAAAAGTAGTTTTTCCATTTTTCCCTCTAAAATTTGATGATGTCATCAAATCTTATTTTATTTTTTCCACTATTATTTTATAATTTCCTTAGGAGGCCCATTTTAGACCTCAAAATTCCCCCTAATGCAAGGTTACCCGTTACTTTGGGAGGTAAAACCATCCATATGGACATGATGGTCATTCCAGGCCCCTTGGATTTTAATCTGCTCCTGGTGCGCGATTATACCTATGCCATGGGAGCACTCGTCTCCTCCCTTCATTAAGTGGTCTCGTTTTCCACATGTCATCCGTATCGTGGACCATTGATCAACTTTCATTCTTTGGTCCTCGATGTTGCAACTAGCCCTCCATCATCCCTTCCTAGTTTTTATTCAACCATTGTATATGCCCCAAATCAACAATCATGTGGCTACCTACCCCATGCATGTACCCAGTGATAGTGCCATTATGCATAAGGTGTTGGGGGCATTGGGTCCGGACTTCCAGGATGTTTTCCTTCCATCGAGAGTGGAACTCTTGGAAGCAATGACTTCTTGTTCATTATGATGAAGTCGGTCGGAGCATGGTTCTTTTCCTGTGTCAAGCTCCTTAAAAAATGAAACAAGGTTGTCGGAGCAGAATTCCTTGTCTTGTGTCAAGCTCCTTAAAAAATGAAACAAGGTTGTCGGAGCAGAGTTCCTTGTCTTGTGTCAAGCTCCTTAAAAAATGAAACAAGGGTGTCTGAGGATAGTTCTTTTAATGTGTCAACCTCGTTAAAATAATGAAACACTTTCCCGTTCAATTCGAGTCTTTGTTTAGATCTCGTAAAATCCCAGTCGAGTCTTTCTCTTGATCTCGTCACTTGAACCTTCACTCCATCTGCCTTTCATATGGACTGAAGCTTGGGGGGCATGTACCTCAAATTGAGTCACCATGCTGGGGGCATGCTTACTTTTTCAAGCATAGTTTGTTTCCGTTTCAAGCTTGTGTAAAAATGAAACCGGTCTCAAGCATAGTTTATCTTTGTTTCAAGCTTGTGTAAAAATGAAACCAACTTCAAGCAGAGTTTCCTGATTTCAAGCTTGTGTAAAAATGAAACCATTCCCATTTTACCTCTTGTGATTGCCATTTTATCAGCCTGTTTTTTCCAGATGAGCCTTGGTTTTCTCACTCCATCGTCACTATCTGCTTGGCCGATCATATGCCTTCACTTGGTTGTTTTACCCGTTCCTGAGGAACCGCTGCTATGAGTGGTCTTGTTAGCCAGCCTCTCGACCTTTATTTGTTCAGAGTAGTTCCACCATTACCGGAACTAGTTGCTACCCTTTATACCACTCGTTCCTCTAGGAGGAGTCATCTTTCAGCTCTTTTCTGACTCTCTAAACATGAAAAGATTGCCGAGGCCCTTGTCGTTTCGATCTCGTTAAAGTGGCTACGAAACGACATCTACCCAGTATACGTTTACCCCTTTTTCGGGCTGGGATAGATTATTTACGAAAAAGGAATACCCTAGCCTATCGCGACTAGGAGGTTTTCTCGGATATTGTTTTCTACCTTTTCGGGTCCGAGGAACTATTTACGAAAAGGGACCGCTGGAGTTTACTTTTCTGTTGTCTTTTCAAACTCTCTAAATATGAAAAGACGCCGAGTTCTTCCTTTGTCAGACTCGTTAAACCCTGATGACATTGGATTCAGTCGAAATGACGTTATTCGAGTCACTCCTTCCTAGGGCTCGTTAAATGTACTAGGATGGATTCGTCCGAAGGACGAATTTATATGACAAGCATATGGTATCCTCTTCAAGCTTGTGTAAAAATAAAGAGGTACTCGCCAAGCATGGTGGGGAAAAATGGAACCAACATCATTGTCGTGTCGGCAGTATGTCGCTCTTGAACATGGCACTTGTCTGCATTCGTGTCGGGTTGGGGACATCTCATCTCGTTTTTCACTTGCTTCCGTGGGTTTGGGTGATCTCTTTTGACCTCTCATCTGCTCTTTGCCTCGTCATCATGACCTTTGATCTTTTGATGTCAAATACTGCCAAATCCACTGTCGTGCCGCCAATATGTTCAAGAGAAGTTGACCTCTGCAAATTTTAACCTTCCTCTGATTCTCATCTGATCCTGATTCACAAAGACATTATGTTCCTCTGTCTCATGTCGATGATGTGGGAAACACTATGGCCCACCTTCGATCAAGGTCACTTCTTGTCGACTTCAGCTCATTATCCAGGAAGATGATCTAGAGACTCCCTTCTGGTACCTTGGAGCCTGCATGCCTCAATGGCAGGTTCTTCGCGTTCGACGTGAGGTTTTCATCATTGGCCTCCGATCGAGTGATTCTACGGGTGTTCGACGCCAGCTCACTGATTCACATGCCGTAGATTGTACCTATAGTACCTTGAGGGCCATTGTCATTATTGGTGGTTCCTCTCGCGTCTGTTAACAGCTTTCATCATTGGCTGGTAATCAAACGATGTTCTTGCATGTTCGACTTCGGCTCACATATTCGCATGCTTGAACTTGTACTTTGTCCGGGTCGAGATGGAGCGCAAGACCCTGGATTGTGTCTGTTGTAATCCAGGCAGCGATTTTGTGGATTATTATGATTATTTACATGACTTATTCATTGGATGGTTGCGACCATACCTAAGTCTATTTATCGATCCTCACAGGATGGCTGCGTCCATACCTTAGATCTGGATTATTGTATACTCTGTTTTGGATGGCTGCGTCCATACCACATATACATCATGTACTTGAGATATCAGTTGTATTTCTCCACGCAGGTTTTCTGACGGCGGAGTTTCACTTGGACACGTTCTCGTAAAGCATTTCACCCCTCTCTCTCTCTCGGGCCTCATGCTTTAGGGGGCATCTGTTACACAGTAATTTGTCACCGTCCCTGCAATTCCCATCTCGCCCATTGGAGGGTCGTTTCTGTGACCAATAAGCAGTTTCATGCCTTGCAAATACCATCATTTCATCCCTTTCCATGAGGACAACATTCCTTCTGTTGATCATTTCCTGAGCAGACCCCTAAAAACACCTGTTTTTGCCTTGGCGCTGGTAGCCCGTTATGTACTTGCGCCAATGAGGAAAATTAACACTGAGCCCGCGCCAATTGGCGCTCTGTCCCAGTTAAGCACCCGCGCCAATCTGCTTTTGGAAAGTTTTTTAAAAAAAGAGGCAAAGTTTCGATTACAACAACTTCGTGGATGAGTCATCAGGAGTGGTTTCGACTGAATAACCACGACCTTCCTCCTTTGGCCTCTTGTTTCCACTTTATGGGGAACCTCCCAAGGGATAAGGCCTCCCTTCCACTATTGTAGGGATCCCAACCTCCTCCTCTCCTTTATAAATATAGCCTTCATCCATTGATGAAGGGGCTGAATGGTTGAGTCTCCAAGAGCCTTCATATCCTACAGAATGTTGCAAGAGCCTTGATAGTCCTCATAGAGCCAAATCCGTAGCAAGGAGATTATTTTCAAGACAACTGGAGAGAGAGGCTTGTCCCATTCCCAACGAGCTTTACTGAGACGTATTCCGCTGTCGACCCGCCGAAGGAAGATTCAGCGTCAGAGCCAGGTTGTATTTTCCTTTGTATTGATTAATGATAAGTGACTTTGGTTATGGTTCCACTCGTATTGTTCATTGTGATCATGAGTTGTGTCTTCTCTGACTGATACATTATTGCATATATTGGGTTTTACGCTTGTGTGTTCGTCATGTTTCTTGTATGTGCAGGTGTTTGATCGCGACAAGTGGGAGAATTGTGATCTGTCGGAGCAAGGAAATGGGAGCGATATCTTCTCTACGAACAACAACGTTGGACTTAAGGTAGGCCTTCTTCGCAATTTGGTCTATTGAAATTAGGAACTTGAACTTTAGCGTGATACGATTGTTGCTAGACCCGATCTGGGCTAGTAGGGATCTCCTCTGTCTACAGAGGGGATTTACCTCTACAAAAAAGGCTTAAAAATTTCAAAGGCTAGGCATGGATCCTTGGATGCATATGCTAGATAGATTTGATTCTTCTATGGTGGGAATCCAACCATATATGTACAAGGCAATGGTTGCAACAATACTGCAAGAAATAGGGAGTATTACTTGTTCAAAGCATCTTTTGCAATGTTAACTACAATAGCCTATTCAGTCACGATAACTTCATTGTGTACTACAACACATTTTTCAACAATCCAAGAGGTGTTCAATTCGAGGAAAGTATGGCATAAAAATATAGTCCAGTTTATTGGTGCTTGCACAAGGCCACCATAGTGCATAGTAACAAATTTTAATGTATAGTGGTGATTTAGTTGCATATATTCAACACTATGGAAGGTTTTCAAAATATACTGTGAGACAAATAATGATCCAACTTGTTGTTGGACTAAAATTTCTATGTGAAAACAATCTTGTACATATGCACTGAAAACCACAGAATTATCCTTTCAACAAATGACAAGAATGTGGTACTAAATATTGTAGAATCCATGACCCTACAACCCCAAAGGATAGTAGAAACATTATGTGGTTCACCTTTGTACATATCACTTGAGATTATGCAATCTCGGAAGAGTGAGAGTCATGCAAGAAGTCATGAAGGTTGCAGATTTGAAGATGATTGGGAGAACGAAACCTCTTCTTCTCCACAAAACTTCCCTAAAACAAAGGATTTTAACAAAATAAGTAGTAATAGAAGGCAGGACCAATTCAAACGTCTGTTTGAAGAGGAATTGGATATGGATAACTAGTTTAATAAGCGGGATATATCTATGTTTGGTTGGATGAAGCGTGGTAGAAATAATGATAATGATGGATTATCTAGAACTTCTAGAGGTAATGGGGTCTCTGCAAGAGGCAACCAAGGAGAAGGTGACATGTTGAACAAAAGAGGCTCTAAATCCTCTAGTATCCAAGCATTAAATATCAGTTATGATGAAGATGAGTCTAAATATGAAGATGAAGATGATTAATTTGATTCATTGAAGCTTATGGGGCACAAGCAACCAATGTTGAGTCATGTTGAAAAATCATATCCAAAAACTAGTGTGAAGGTTACTGGGGATGCTAATTATTTGAGTCAATCAAGATTTGACCAGCACAATATCTCATCATTGACACTCAAGGCAACCAACATAGTGGGATATGAGTGTATGACCATTGTGCAAGAAGCAACTCTTACACCTATTCTCAAAGGCAAGGATGTGTTGGCCATGGCTAAAACATGCACCAGCAAGATAGTAGAATTTATGTTTCCTTCTATTGAGGTGATAGTGAAGTCACCATTCCTCCAAGATGATAAAAGGCCGCCTATTATTGTTCTTGTCATTTGTGCCACTAGGGAACTTGCAAGTCAAGTTGTTGTTGAGGCCAATGTTTTGTTTAAATTCCATGCAAATATTGGTGTACAAGTAGTTAGTGGGGGCACTAAATTACTAAGAGAACAAAAATGGCTACAAAAAAATCATTGCCAAATATTAGTGGCCACTCCTGGAAGGCTTTGGGACCATATAGAGAATACCTAAGTTGTCTCAAGTCGTTTAATGGGTGTTAAAGTTATCATACTTTGATGAAGTCGACCATTTGCTAGATATGGAGTTCCATAGGGATATTGATAAGATAATTGTTGGTGTGCCTAAAGAGAGGACACCTATTTTAAGTTACAGTTCCAGAAGAGGTTCACATAATTTCCTGTATTGATTTAAAACAAGATGACGAGTTTATTAATACAGTTGAAGAGGGCAGTGAGGAAACTCACGCAAAGGCTTGTCAGCCATCAATTATTCCTTCACATGAAACCAAAGTATAATAAATAATATAATAACCAATCTGCAATCTTAGGAATTTTTTTTTTTAATTCAAAGCATAATAAATAAAATAATAACCACCTTTATTATAATAAAGTATAATACTAAATTATAATAATATACTTTTATTATAATAATCTGCAATCTTTAGCTAAACAAATTTAAGCCATGAGTTGAAAGCACTTTAAAGTTGAATAGAAAAGTTGAAAGTTTACTTACCACATGCACATTAAAGTCCAAACGATTAGTATCTCAGAGGTTCAAGTTCCTTGTAAAATAGTCCTAATAAGATCACTCAAATTCTTGAAGAAAAGTCACCAGTGCACTTAGTTGATGGTCTGCACTAGAAGAAAGTACAAGGAAAAAGGAGAAGAGAGAGGAGGGCTCAAAGATAAGATGTATATACATGAAAGATGGTAGAAGAGAGGGTAAATGAATCCAATCATTACCTGAAAGGAGGCTAACCAGATTAGATGGTTTGTAGGATGTCTAACTTAGAATCGAGGAGAGTACAAAAGTGCTCAACCAGATGATGGATTTCATGTCCCTGCAACAACACTTTGTAAATATCTGAAGTAGTAACCGAACTTGGCAGTGCCAAAATTCCTTCTATGTGGAGGAACCAACCCTATTACTTTAGAATCAATGCTAGAAAACTCCTACTTTCATCCAACAATGTCTAATTAAAGTAGAGATGATGTTAGCAATTGGCCTTTTGATGGAACTATGAATATCAAAAGGCTTGATAATTGAATTTGGAATTTATAAATATATATTGAATGTCAAACATGTCTCTCCCTTGGCATTTTGTTGTAAATTCTCTTTGGCCACTTCCTGAACTAGTCTCCACCCAAATAATCAGTTCCTCCTTTGTAGTGAGATCCACCATGATGCCCCAGGCAACTAGTCCTATGTCCAAGATACCCTGGCAATGTTTTTGTTCCAGAACCCACATAAGCAGCCATATGAAGTTACCCAGGCCCTTATGTTAGGTAGTCTTCTAGGAAGAAGCACAATATCCTAAGTCACCTAACATGATGATGACATGGAAATATGAGTATCTGACACGAGATACAACAACCTTGGAAAGATATTATTACATTTTTAGATCATTTTTATTAAATTTCAAAGGGTCACATGCTCAGTATTTTTTATTCTACTATTTATGTTGTTTTACATTTATTAGGTGTGTTTTTCAGAGTCTTAAGTACATGCTGGATGGGGAAAGAGTCAAACTTTGTAAGTACCTTTGTGATGTTGTTTTGGTTTTTGTCCCTTTTCTTTTTGTCAAGACTATATCTAGACCAGCAGTGTTTTTAGCTTATGGTTGCATTGCCCATTGTTGAATAGTATCAACGCATCTATCTTATGGATGGGCACTAACTACATGAGGTAGTGCTTTCACTTACAAGCTAAAAAAATTCATGTGAGAGAAAGCTACTTGATCCAAGTGATAATGATGATTTTTGTTTGGATTTTTTGTATGGAGGTGACCTTATCCTTTGTGATGGATGTCCCAAAGCCTTTCACACACGTGAGCATATTAATCTACAATTGATCTCTTATCTTCTCTTATTTTTTCTTCTGAAGAGAAGGATTTTTATGTCCCAACTGTTGCCTATCATTTTGGTTTACTGTAGTTTGGTTAGGTTACCTGGAAAGTATGCTTACGTATCAGAATGCTAATAAATCTGGCTATATTTTTTTCTATTCAAAATTCTAAAGAATCTTGCTATAGGTTTATGCATACAAACTGCTAATGAATATGGTTATACCCGAGTGAAGTGAATCTTTGGAAATATTGGCTTATATGATTCAAATTTGCAACGGTTGGGCCATGCCAATGATGGAAACAATCGTCGATAGTGCCACCTTATCTGTCGGTATCCCGACACTAGTCTTAGCCTTGCGACGTTTGGGTCATACCAGAGAGGCTTTGCACTAGGGCACTAAATTTTGAAGTAACAATTAAATAAAATAACAAATTGATAGACATGTAAAAACCACTTGAGTTAAGGTAAATTTTGACTAAATAAACACCTAAATGAGCATATCCTAACAAATCAAAATCAAGAACCAAGAGAGGCTCCATGATTAACAAAGACCCCAATCAGTGCACATATACCATAAGGTATCTAAATTAACACAGAAACCCAAATGAATTGGTTAAAACATCTATTGTAGCCAAACATGAAACTAAGGACAAATCCAAAAAGGGTACCTACAAAGGCAATACACATCAAATGGAAAACCACACTTTTGCATATATACTAAGGCAAGAGAATCTAAAGGAGACGCTTGAACACACCATGATCCATCACTAAAATAGATAAGAGGACCTTGGTGTAGGGTTAAGGTGGGTTGTTTATGGGTAACGAACCATAAAATATCCCACACCAACATTTGAAAGGATGTGTATGGTCATACAAAGTACAAATCCATGCACAACAAAAAAAACTCCTTTTGCAAGAAATAAATTAGCCAAATTTCCACACATAAGCAGAAATGCAAGGAAAGGACTCAACAAATTATTTCTTTGAAAACCTATCAATCATAATTAAAAACTAAAGACAATTAGAAAACAAATATCAATAAAATTTTCAAAGAAAATTTTGATCATCAACTTGTATCAAATAAATCTAGACACACAAGGACCAATTCGAGAAGACTAAAAATGGCCCTAAGTGAATCCTTCTATAGAACTAAGGAACACTACTCTAAGATTCACCCAAATTACCCACTAACAATTAAACAAAGCATAACTCAAGTTAATGAAGATAAGACGGCTTAAGATGTGCTAAAATATATAAAAATTCATTTCATACTTAAGTATATAGAGCTTATAGATGATTAGTGTTCAAAAACATTTTAGTGGTATGTTGAAATGAACATGTATCATGTAAATGTCATTTGACGAAGTGTAATCCATGTTAACATGTTAAGAAATAACAAAGAGACAATCCAAACAAATATTAATGGGCTATATTACGCATCTATTATTTGTACAAAAAACTAACTAAAAAAATTAACAAAGATCAAAGCAATGAAATAAAATCATTGTGGAAAGAAATATGCAAAACTTTCTCATTTTTTGCATATCAAATATGCTCCAAGTATGGGCACAAACATGAGAGTTGAATTTTAAACTCTCTAGGCTCTTGTCAATGTGGTCAACCAAAAATATGTCAAAAAACTAAATATTTTGGGGGATTCAAAACTTGTTGTGGATTGAGTCTGCAACAAAGTCAACATAGTGGCCCCTCATTTGGCTCACATTTTGCAAGGTATCAAACAAGTCTACAACAAGTTGGATTGGTTCTCTTGTGGCCATATATACCATGAACTCAATACCCTAGAAGACAAGCTCTCCAAGGAGGCTCTCCAACTTATTCCACAAGTGCTAAAATACCAAGAGTATACGAATAATAATTTTGTGGGGGATTTTTCCTTCCATATCTAGTTTTTTGTCTCACTTATTGCTATATTTGTGATTATATATGTAAACAATCCAATGATAATAATTTTGACACTTGTAATAATGGAATTAAAGACAACATATTAGGACATTTTTTAAAATCGTAAATTTCTAACATTTTTGATAGATGATGTTAAAGATAAACAAATACATGTCTGAAGGGCTTATCATTTCGAACAATTTTCATCCATGTTGTTAAACATAAAATATGTTGACTTTAAACAACCCCAAAATTGTAATTATTGTCAACTATAACCTTAAAGATAAAATTTGGTAGCGCATAAAAACCTTAATGACAAGTTGTAAATCTAAAGTTTTTCAATCTTAAGTGTTCAACATACTTGAACAATGAACTTATGGAGAAATTATAAGACTTAACAATTTAAAAAAATGAACAAGTAAATGAAAAAATTATCATTGAACATAAACAAGTAAGAGTAATTTTAATTTTAAAGGATAAAAACTTATCTTTTTTCAAATCTTAGCATAAGACAAATTTAAATATAATTTCAACCAAAACCTAAAAATCAAGCATCAAAACAAAGTGTTTTGTTTCAATGATGCATATAATTATTAAAACTTTTAAAAGTATCTTATACCAAATGGTAACAATACATAATATCATGGTAATATCATTGCATAATCTAAAAATTCAACATTAGTTTCTATTTTCTATTTTACTTATAATTAAAATATCAACATTGGTACATTGAATATAACATAAATTATTTTTGTAATTTATTGTTGCATTGTCGATATTCTAAAGAAATGAATTCTTCATAATTAAAACATATAATCAAAAAAACATAGAAAAGTCTCATAACTTCATGAAAAATGAGATGGAAGTCAAAATTTTTATTTCAAGTTACCATGCAAACATCAATTACATAAAAGTGTCTTAGATAGTTATTCAAAATCAGCCATAGGTTCTGGCACACCATCATAATCTACATCTTCAGATGAATGGCTCAATGCAGATGAAGATGATCCATATTCTTCTCTTTCATCAACTAGTGCTCCATTTGAGTCAACATGCATGCCCACCATTTCAGAGTTCAAAAGTCTTGTAGATCTACGTCTACATTCTGCAGAGTCCCATTTCAACAGTAATTGTTCTGGTAGAAATTTCTTCAAAATATTTATGGTCTGCAACCGAAGAGTTCCTCTCTTTGTCAAATTGAAGTCATACACAAGTATGTCAACATCCTCCAATTTTAAGACATCCGTGCGGCGACGATTTATATTTGTGCCCTTTCTTTTTCTCTTTCTGCCAATTATTTTTTCCACTACCATCTCTGGCTTGTACACACCATTGAAAGGGTGGGTACTTGTGGCATACCAATGTACATCAACAACTGTAATCTATTCATTTTCATTAATGACCTTTATAACCTTGGCAATCCAGAATGGATAGCCAAGTGGATCTTCATCTGCTAACACTGCTATCATGCAACCCTCCTTAAGATCCTGCACAGAACCCCTGTAAAGGTCTTCCATGGCTTCACGTTGTGCACATGATCTTCTAGAACCAATATAGATTTCTCTTTCCTCTACCTATGGGAAATTAATAATAGCTTGAGGCTGTTTTTGTTCAACATTGTGTGTTTCTTGATGTTCATGTTCATTTGGCATATTTTGTGGCCAAAAAAAAGGAGTCTTCAAAAGCGTATCCTCATTTACTGATCTTGAAATCATATCACTTTGATTACTGAAAAAAGACTCCCACCAAACTGAATCAGCAACATCGAAGTATTCATATGTATCTCTAATACATATTTTAATTTCCTCTAGACATTCAAAATAATTTATCTCTCTCTTGTGCCTTCGTGCATTATGGAGTTCGGAAACTGACTGTAATAACAATATCTTTGATGAAAACATTGGACGCTCTGGAATGAACTTCAAAAATGCTAAACCCGATGATGGTCCCCATTCTTCAATAGTTGAATACTTCTTGCCCCATATAAGTGTTATCCCATCAATTTTTTTGATACGAAATTGATGCTGGAAGCTAATGTCGTTATGTTGTTCAATGCATTTCTCCTCACCATGCGATCCAAAAATAAACCTTCGCATGTCAATAGTTTCTTCCAACACATGAAAAACAGGCTCTGGAATGTACGATTTCTTAATACATTCAATTAATGATGGCAAGCTCCCAACACCTTTCCTCCTCAATGTTACTGAAAAACGACTGAACATTTGATCAATATGATCATCAGTATGCCCAACAAGAAGGAAACCAACCTTTATCTTTTTAAAAATCCCCAATTCAACGAGCATGTTTAGATACCCAAAAAGAACTTGATTTTTGTTCTCACGACTTGTGTTGTCTAATTGTAAATACAAAACTTCAGAAAGAATCCCAGACCAATGAGTAACCACATCATGGATTATAGTTATGGTCATATTTGCATCATTGTGAATATTTGGAGTTGTGAAGAAAACTCTTGGAAACATCTTCTCATTAAATACCATACAACCAACCAAGTGAAACCGAATGAAATTTTCCTCCTGTAATTTTTTTGGCGTGCGAACAAAATGTGGAAGAAGTGTTTTCTTTTGGTCCATACCATCAATTATCAAACCCAGATATTTATTTGGATGATCATAACACTTCTTTCGATGTTTATACAACTTTTTCCTTTCACTTGTTTGCTGATTGCGATGGTCTTGAAGTTCTTTGACAATGGAATCTGTACATAAAATAAAAGAAACATATGAATAAATATATTTTCATAGTTGATAAGTATCAAATTTTAAAAAACAATGTTTTGAACACATACCTCTTTCTGCCCCTTGAAATTTATCTCTTTTTACTTTAAGAGAAGCACATGTACTGCAAATCCCCATCCTTGTCTTCTTAGGAATACGAACATTGTTGAATTCAGTTTTCCATATCCTTGTAAAATAAGAATATGTAATAAAATTACCAATTCCTTCAACAGCTTCTGCATAATCTTTGTATAACATGAATATTTCTCGCCTCGAGAAATTATCTGGAATATGTATTGTGTCTTTATTTGGCATACACTCTCCATGATTTAAAAATAAGTCTTTCATCCATGTCTTAGCAGTATTTGCAAACGGCCCCACCTCCCGTTTATAACGTGTTTCTGAATAATATGTGGGATCCCTTTCCAATCTATCCTGGATTCTTGACAAACGACAATTACCAATTGAATACAACATTTTGAACGCCTTTCTGCAAAGCAATACATTCCCAATATGATAATCATAACTTGTTAGTGTAGATTGCATGCAACCCACTAAATATGAATTTTGCATGCTTTTATTCATTGACATATATGTTTTCCTTTTCTCCAAAGCAAAGTTGAAATCCATATTTTTCAAGCAATCCCTTCGACAACATTCACTTGAAATCAAATGAACGACAAAACTTCTTGTCGTGAGATATTTTGTCCTCGCCCTTGTATAACTGGAATGCTTTGGATTGATATGAAAAGGTCTACTCCTACTCCTAGTTGCAATATTTGCTTGCAACGGCTTCATCATTCCATCATCCTTTGTAAAAGTAGTTTCATCACCATTAGGAGGAATATTATCCCCACTATCATCATCCTCAACATAGTTAAGAAATTCATCAATATCATTGCGTGGAAAATTTTATTTACCATCATCAGTTGAAGAAAACATTTCACAAGAATCATCAACACTTTTGTAACCCTGACTCAAAAGAAATTATTCACCATCTTGACCCATGCTTTCAAATTCTTCCCTGGGAGGATTCAATTCTTCATCACCATGAGTGTCTTTGAAATGGTCACTTGGAGAAAATGCAATATTCAGATCCGTGCCTCTAAAATTATCATTTGCAAGAAACTCTTCATCCTCCCCTTCCTCAGTGGTGCTCTCATAATCCTTGGGATTAGGCATAAGTGGAAGCTTTGAATTTGTATTCACTAGAATTTCTTCATCCTGCCCCTCCCCTTCCTCACTGAAGCTCTCATAATCCTTAGGATTAGGAATAAGTGAATGCATTGAATCTATATTCATTGGAAATTATTCATCTCCCCTTCATCAGTGGTTAAATTATAATCGTTATGATTAGGATGAAGTGAAAATTTTAGCTTTGGAAATTCATCCCCGTCTTCATCAGTGGTGCTGGCATAATCTTTAGGATTAGGACGAAGTGGATATTTTGACGCTGCAAATTCTTCATTCCCCTCTTCCTCAGTGGTGCTGACATAATCCTTAGGATTAGGATGAAGTGCATATTTTGACTCTACAAATTCTTCATTCCCCTCTTCATCTGTGGTGCTGACATAATCCTTAGGATTAAGACGAAGTGGAAATTTTGACTTTGGAATTTTTTCGTCCCCCTCTTCATCAGTGGTGCTTGCATAATCCTTAGGATTAGGATGGAGTGGAAATTTTGACGCTGCAAATTTTTCATTTCCCTCTTCATCAGTGGTGCTGGCATAATCCTTAGGATTGGGACGAAGTGGATGTTTTGACTCTGAAACATTATCATTCCCCTCTTCATCAGTGGTGCTCGCATAATCCTTACGATTAGGACGAATTTGATATTTTGACTCTAGAAATTTTACATCCCCCTTTTCAACAGTGGTGCTGGCATACTCCTCAGGATTAGGACAGAGTGGATATTTTGACTCTACAGATTCTTCATTACCCTCTTCATTTATTGTTCTGACATAATCCTTAGGATTAAGCTGAAGTGGATATTCTTCATCTCCCTCTTCATCAATGGTGTCCTCATAATCCTTGGGATTAAGACGAAGTGAAACTTTTGACTCTGGAATTTCTTCATCATGCCCTTCATCACTGTTGCTTTCATAATCCTTAGGATTAAGAGTAGGTGGTATAACTGGCGCTCGATTTACAGAAATTTCATTTTCCTGCACCTCATCAATTTTGTTCTCATCATCTTTAGGATAACGACCAAGTCGATTTTTTGACTCTCTATTCATGGTGAACGAACTCCCGTTATATTCATCACTCTGAATAGAGTTGTTGCGTGACGAAGATGTTGATGTTCTAGAAAGAAAAACTTCGCTATTAGAAGAAACCATGGCTTTCAACAATAATAGGTTGAATGATACAAATTCCTCTCCCACTTACAATATATAGCTTAAAGACTGAAAATTTCCCTCCAAAAAAATTCGCGAAAAAATTTCCCTCCAAAATTTCCCCCCAAAAAATTTCGCGAAAAACTTTCCCTCCAAAATTTTCATTTCAAATATTTGGTACAAATATTAGTCAAAACATTTTTTTTAATAAACTGTTTATATTGAAATATTTTACCGATATCTATATTCAAAATATCCACAAAATATTTCTATCATGGATGCCTTCCAAACTAAAATAATGTTTTTATTTGAATGATTTAACATTGACTAGATGTAAGTATTAACTATAATATTACTATAATACTTACATGCAAATATTAACTATTTTAACTATAATGACTACATGTAAATATTTTAAATTTTAAATTTTAAACTTACGTTATATTCATCTAAAATATATTTCAAAATTTATTAATAAACTATTGGTCTTCAAATATTTCACCATACTTTCTATTCAAAATATCCACAAAATATTCCTTTCATGCATGTTTTCGAAACTAAAATAATTTTCTTATTTGAATGGTTTAAGATTGACTACATGTAAATATTTACAAAAATAACAACATGTAAATATTAACTATTTAAACTATAATATTAACTATAATTAACTACATGTAAGTATTTCATATTTTAATTTTTAATCTGAGATTATATTTGAATTATTCAACATTTAGTACATGTAAATATTAAATAAAATATTAACTATGATAACTACATGCAAATAATAAGTATTTTAACTATAGTATGAACTATAATAAACTAAATGTAAATATTTTAAATTCGAAATTTTAATCCCACATTCATTAAACAGTAAACCAATCAGACAATATTCACTATTTAAAAGGAATGATTATTTCTATTCATCACATCACATCAAGTTTTCTGGTATTTGTTAGAGCAAATTTCTGGAGGTGTTGCGTTGGCATTGGTAACTTCGTGGAGGCATTGCATTGGCATTGGAAACGTTGTGTCGCTATTGGTAATTTTGTGGAGGTGTTGCATTGGCATTGGTAACTTCGTGAAGGCATTGCATTGGCATTGGAGGCATTGTGTTGCTATTCGTAATTTTGTGGAGGCGTTGTGTTGGCATTGGTGACAACAACTTTTTGCATTTCAAAGGTTAGTTTTCCTTCTATTCTGTCAATTTAAAGACGATTTTGGGGAAAATATGTTTTTCTATAGTTTTTTTGTGTCCAAAAACTACTTTTTTAAGGTTTTTAGGTTCAAAAACCTTGATTTTTTAATATTTTTTTAGTGAAGAAAATGCAAAAAAAACTAAATTTTTTAGGGTTTTAAGAACAAAAATTTAGATTTTTTTTTCTTTTTTAAGACTTATAGGTTCATTTAGACAGAAAAATCCATAAAATGACCATACACATAAAATAAAAAAAAAAGTAATATTATAACATTTTTTATTTGTTTTTTTTTTTATCATAAATATATCAGTGATTTCATTATTTAAATTTTTTTTTTTTTATTTGAGAATTTTTTTATTTTATATTCTATTTTATTTTATTTTTTTAATTTTAAATCTTCGTTTTATTCTTTTTAATTTTAAATCTTTAATTTTTTTTTCTTTATATATATATATATATATATATATATATATATATATATATATATATATTATAATTGTATTGTGATATAGTTTTTTTTTTTTTTAATTTATTATATTGTTATATTAAAACAAATGTTTTTATTTTATTTTATTTATTATATTGTTTTTTTTTTAATTATATGATGTTTAGAAACCAAACATAATTGTGATTTAATAATTTTTTTTTAATTTGTTATATTTTGATATTTTTAACATTTTCTTTTAATTAATAGATAATGTTTTAATAATTATATTATAAAAAAAAAAAAATTAAAAATCGAAATTAAAAAAAAATTAAAAAACAAAATAAAAATTAAAAAAAATTAAAAAAAAAAAATTTTAAAGTAAATAAAAATTTAAAAAAATAAAAAAATAAAAAATAAAAAAAACAAACGTGCCAAGGCCCGTTCTATGGGCGCCGGGGGCCGGCCGAGTGGCACCACGGGGGCGGCCCAGCCCGCCTCACGGCCCCGCCTGGGCCGAGGGCCGATTCGCCCGCCCGATGGGCGCCAAAGGCCGGCCAGGCAGCGTCACAGGGGCGGCCCAGCCCGCCTCATGGTCCCGCCTGGGCCGAGGGCCGATTCGCCCGCCCGATGGGCATGGGGGGCCAGCCGAGCAGCGCCACGGGGGCGGCCCAACCAACCTCTCGGCCCAGGTGGGGCCGTGAGGCTGGCTGGGCCGCCCACGTGGCGCCGCCCGGCCGGCCCCCAGTGCCCAATGGGCGGGCCTTGCTATTCATTTTTATTTTTTCTTTAAATTTTTATTTTTTATTTTTTTTTAACAAAACTTTTTTTTATTTTGGTTTTTTTATTTTTATTTTTTTATTTTCTTTTTAAAATTTATTTATTTATTTATTTATTTTTAATAATTTATTTTAACAAAACATTTTTTAATTTTGATTTTTTTAAATTTTATTTTGTTCTTTAATTTTTTTTTGAAATAATTTGTTTTAATAAAACAATTAAAAGTTCATAAAAACATTGTTATGTATAAAAATAAAAATAAAAATTGTTATATAATATAATAAAAACATTGTTAAATAATAATTGTTAAAAATTTCAAAATATAACCCAATATATATATATATATATATATATATATATATATATATATATATAAAGTCATTAAACAACAATTACGATTTGTTTTTAAACATTATATAATTAAAAAAAAAAATACAATATAATAAATTAAAAGAAAAACATTTGTTTTAATATAACAATATAATAAATTAATTAAAAAAAACTATATAACAATACAATTAAAAAAATAAAAAAATATATAATATTATAACATTTGTTATAAATAGTTAGTAACTTTTTTGTTTTTTTTTTAAATATTAAACAAAAACTGAAGTTTGAAAATACTAGTTTATTTTTTTAAAATTATTTTATACATTTTAAACACATTTTTAAATTTTTTATAAAATGTATTCAAAACATATTATATAGATATATATACATATGATTTATAATATTTTGTTTTTAAATGAAAATTTTTATAGTTAATTTTACTGCTTTAATTTCAAGCTATTTAGTTTTAGAAATAAATTTTGTTTATTAAATTTATTTTATCCGCATTATTTTTCCATTAACTAATATATATATATATATATATATATATATATATATATATATATTATCAGGAAGATGGCATCAAAGAATATTTCTGTGAATGTTTCTGCACCTAGGGCAGCAACTCCCAAATCTACAGCTGCAGCTCGACGCACTATGGATACAACTCCCAAATCTAAAGTTGCAGCTGGACGCACTATGGACACTGTTGGACGCAATAAGGATATTGTTGCACACACTAATAAAAGTCAAGCAAGTGGGGCACCATGTTCATTAAAGCTTATTTCTGATTGGAAGAACGCCGAGGAAATAGATAAAACCGATTTCTCATGGTATCTTGAAGACAGTGAAATGGAGGCTGATATACACATCTATCTGATTTGTGGTATGATTGACTTAAATGAGCCATATGATGTGATGGGCAGAGTACGAGACATATGTATGGTCTCGAATACAAACACTATTTATGTTCTTGCAAGGAAGGCTCAGAAACGTGAGAAGGTTAGATATCGTCTATCAATCGTCAAGTATGACACAGATGAAATAACTTCAAAATTTTCTGAAGAAATATCAAACAACATTGCAAATAACATTGTAAGTATGCTTATTTTTATTTCCTCTATGCATTATTGTAAGGATGATTCAATTTTTTTATAAATTATTGATCATTGACATGTTTTATTTTGTTTCATAGGATTTTGTTCCGAGTCTTTCAAACATGTTTGATGGTATTTATATGTTGGTGCCAAATGTTATGGATGTGATCAAAACTTTCCACAAAGACAAAGAAGAGGAAAGGAGATTGAAGCAAAGAGCAATAGCTCGTGACACTGCAACAGTACAAAGAGGGGATCAACCAAGAGTCACTAAGGTGGGTCAATCTAGTAAACTTAAACATGTTTCTTTTGAAGGTGTCAAACATGAAACATAAAATTATGATAGAATTAGTGAGGAGGAGATGAGAACTATTGTGCAAAAGGAGAAAACAGATCAGACACCAAAAAGAAAAATTGCCAAAGATGTCTCTTTTGTACCTCATGAAGGAGAGTTTGTTTATAAAAAAACTGATATGTTATCCAATAAGACTAGGAAATCAAATATTGGTGAACCTGTAAAGGTCGTGAGCAGCAGTGAAGAACAAATTGAAAGCTCTCACGGAAGCAGAGAAATCATAACACCAGGTGTTGAGTTAGAGGATGGCATTATTAAAACAAAACAAAATGCTATTCGACAAGAGTTGAGGAAGAATAAATTAATTCTTGGTGGCCAAACATTTGAGCTTAATGTTAACCAATTTTATGGCCCATATGAAGGACAATCTCAATATCAAATTAGAAAGGCCCATCACCTACATGTACATAATCTGAAAACATTGTTCAGGTTCAATCCATATGCACATGTGGTGGATTATGTGGTTCTTGTCGATCCATGTCAGGTTTCCAACAAACAAGCATTTGACAAGACAAAATGTTTTGATTATAAATATTATGTAATTGGAGGGAACCATTCAATAGAGGCTAAGAGAAAATTGATTGCAGAATATCCCAATAACTATCTTTTTCAAACAGTGAAATGCATCATTTACGCTGGCTTAATAGAAATGGAATCAAATTTATTGGCATGGGATCATAATGCAGATAATGAGTACAAAATGAAAATGACTTTCATCCAAAGGGTCAGATTTATTCATAATGAATTCATAGAAAAATGTCGTGGGGATAAGACACAAGTTAGTGTAGCATTTCGAAAGGAATGTTTAATGGAAATAGGTTATCAAATTGATGAAAAAAAAGCAAAAGATGGAAAATTGAATACAAATCTCTTCAGAGGCACAGATAACATTTTTCAGTTGGCATTTAGAACTGGGGAGGTATGGGATTTGATTGATGAGATTTTTGATCGGTGGGAGAATATTTCCATAAAAAATCAGAAGGTTAGAAAGAGTAAACTCATAATATGTACCAACAGTAAGGGGGGTCCTGAAATGAAGCAGCTTCCAGAGGATATGACTATTACACCTTGGAGAACAATGCAAGGTGTGAAGGATGATAAATTAGTCAAATCAGTATTAGCCCGTGTGAAGTCGGGTGAATTATCAATGGAAGAAATGTGTGCAGAATTTCAAAAGTAAGTTTCTTGAATTATTTCTTATTTTTCTTTCATTATAATTATTTTTAAATAAAACATAATGATGTTGGTAGAATTTGTTATACATGTCAATATATTAACGCTTTTAACTTGATTTATTCAGTCAGAATTTTTTTATGAAAATACAAGAACACATGGTTAAAATGTTGAATGAAGACAGTTGGGATGATGTTGTACGTAACTACCCAGAAGCAAGTTCTACATCAACACTAAAAGAGTTTTATATTGCATTCAATAAGGTATGTTGATTTATAAATTTATTTTATTCATATTTTAACTATTTTTATTTTATTACTTATATATATCTATATATATATTTTTATGTCATTAAAGATGTCGAAGAAGGATGGAAATGGAGTACCAGATACTTTCAAAAGCTTTATTGAAAAAATTAAGATGGATAACATGAGAAGGAAGCGTCTTATGAATGTTGAACTAGATCCTACTCTTAATCATTACATTTGGAATGGGCTCGATAGTGTCCAATATCAAATAATACAAGGTGACTGTGAAGACATTGCATCACTAATACCTAAAAGGGAATATGGCCTAGTTATTGCAGATATTCCTCATGGTTTCAATTTCTCAGACATTGAATATGATAGAGAACCATATACTTATCAAGATTTTAGTAAAGTGGTTACGGGTTTTCAAGAAGTGACAACATCACCACTTTGGTGATTTGTGACATTTCATTCAGACACACAGTTTCCAATGTTATTAACAAGCTTCAAGGGTAAAGAAAACTCAAGGATGCAACTTACATGGTAATATTTTGAAATTGTATGTTTGATTCCTCCTAAATTTTTTTATTCATGTAAAATTTAATTGAACTTTTACTATGTTATGTTACAGGCAAAAGTCAAATATTGTTTCTTCCGAAGATCAGCCTATTATAAATGATTGTGAATTCATCCATGTTGAATGTTGGACAAAAGACGATAGCTATAAACATATTATTATGAATCGAGTAGATGGGAAGAGTCATAGTCAAGTATTGATTTATGATGCAGTTGTAAGAAAACCAACATATGAGGATAAAGATGCAAAAGGAGATATAATTAACATTTATCAAAAACCACAAGCATTGATTAACTATCTTATAGATCTATGTTCAAATGAAGGAGAATGGGTTTTTGATTTATTCTCAGGTTCAGGTAAGTTTTAATATACAAATTTAAATTTAAATATTGTCTTTTTTACTTTTTATGTCTCCATACTAATTTTCTTACTTATTTTTTTTGTGCTTGATAATTAGGTACAACACTAGCATGTTGCCTACTAAAAGGAAGAAATTGCATTGCCATTGAGAAAGACCCAGTTCAATGCAAATTTATTCAACAAAGAATTAACGCTCTAAAATTCCTTCCAAATGCGAAGCAAGAAGTTGGTTTGAGGAAATGAGATTTTAATGAATCATGTGTGGCAAAAAAAAAAAAGGAACCTCAACCACCATTATATGGAATGATTGGAAAGGGACACTTTGGAAGATTTGTTGACATGAAAGATCCATTAGAAGACGAAAATGATCAAAATGAAGAAGAAAATGCTGCAGAAGAAGCCATCAATGTTGTTCTAGATGATGTTGAAGATGTATTAGTTGATATTGTTGATGATGTTTAAGTTATGCTTGCAAACAAAGCTTATTTTTTAGAACTATTAATCCGTTTTACTTGTAATGTTTAGACTTTGATATTTTATGAGAACAACCCTTTTTTTTGCAAAAAACATGTGATTGCTATTATTTTTTGACATAAAATTCAATAAAAATGTTGTTTTCTTAAGTTTTTTTGTTAAGATTCTCCCAAAAAATTAGTTTATTTAATATGTTTTTTCCAACAAAAACTCTCTAAAAGTGTATTTTTTGCATTGTATTTATATTGAAAAATTGTATTTTTTTGTCATATGGTTCAAAATATTGGTTTTTTAGCGACAATTTTTTGATGTGCATTGAAAAAATATTTAACAATACATAAACATGTAGAAAATATAAACTTTAGAATATTGACCCTTTTTCCATCTTTTATCTATGTGAAAAAGTGAAGATATCATTACAAGTTTTTATTTAAATTTTTTTTATTTTTTTTTTAAATTTTAAAACACAAGTACATAAATGCACTTAAAAATAAACATCTCACAGAAGAAGAAGACATTAGAAAATCTATAGTGTCAAAATCAATCCTATAAAAAAACATTGGTGATGATACACCACCACTATTCAAAATCGACATAAAAAGCATCACTTAAAAAAAATGCACGTATAGGGATGGTCAAACAAGCAAGTAGAAAAATTGACAACTCATTTTTTCTAAGAGACATCCAAAAGCGCATTTTTTTTATAAGGAAACTCTTAAAAATCCTCCTTTTGGAAAATGCATCCTTCACATTAGGTAAAAGTTTACATCTACATTTCCCACATAGATATGTAGAGAGATGTTTCTTCAATCGTCCCAAAAAAAGGAAAAATAAAAAACCCTTTTGGGAAATGCATTTCCCTCTATGTTTCATTGCATTTCCCAAAAAATATATGTGGAAAAATGTTTCTTGGAACATCCTACAATAAAAAAAACACCTTGGGAACATGGGAAACATGGAGGTTCCCCCTCCGACCCTAAGGGACACATCCCCGTAGAAAAATGGTTTTTTCATTCATTTAGTGGCATTTTTGAGTCATCATTGCTTATTTGTTTATGAATACAAAGTTTATCATATACTGCTATGCTGAATGGTAAGCATGTGTCAAAGCCATATAACAAGAGGAGCTGCTTCGAATAGAATCTAGTCCAAGGCTTGACAATTGGAACTAAACTTTCATAGTTGCAATATAAGCATGTGGACAACAACACAATGGAAATTCATTATAATACAGAGACCTTACAAAACCATATTTTCTTGATGATCATAGAGCCTTTGGTATTTCACTTGCACTGAGCATAGCATGTACTGTCATCTAGCGGTAAGGTACATCTATAAGACCTCATTTACAGATACTTCCAAAAGTCTGCCTTGGAAAGATTACTTTTATTTTAACAATCAAAGAACTTCTATAACAATCATTGTCAACTAGTGTAAAAGCATAGCTTTGAAAAAATTAAAAGGTGTTGCGGGCTATATCTAACATGCAAAAATCAAGAACTGAATAAATAGGAAGTGATGTTAGCCCAAATCATGTTGTAAGCTGACCAGTATTAAACTTTTTTCACTTCATACCATCACACTAGTGTGTTTGTAGCAAAAAAATTAGTACTGTTGAAGGTATAACTATGACAATGTAAAAGAAAATATCCACGGTGCAAAATTTTCAGTTTGAACCTAGATATGAACTTAAAACACATTTTGGATAAGAAAGTACATACTTGTTCAAATTCTAAGAAAAATTCCAGAAACTACAATGGTGATCCAACATCATTCGACGAAAATTCTATACTTGCAATCAACTGCATTGGCTTCCCTTGAGGCGGAATTCAAATTTACCTCAAAAAGAACTTGACACTTGAGTAAATAAGCAACAGAAGCAAAGCCTGTAGCCTTAGCTGCATGTACAATAATTCCAGTAGGAGCACAACCTTGTTTTTTCCTGCAATAATGAATTCAACAATTTTATTTCTGGAAATCTCAGAAAATGTTTCCTATCAAAACCTGATTGAAAATGTGAGTTATAAAAAGCAACATAACAATTATCATGTTTTTTCCTAGGTGCATTTATATATTCAAGTTTACATGCAAATACTACAATTGCAGATACCTCTTCACTTTGGACACTTCCACTCCTCAGATTTAGCATCCTCTTCAACTTTGTCTCCATATCTGTTAGATTATCAGTGTGCATGGAATTAGTATGAATTTGAGTAGATTACTTTTTCTCCATATCTGTCAGATTATCAGTGTGCTTAGAATTACTATGAATTTGAGTAGATTAAGGAAGCCTTAAATAAGCATTTCAACCTTTTATCTCTGAAAAAGCATATATATATAAAATAAAGAGAGAGAGTCAAGCAAACAGGTGCAATCAGGAAAGATTGACAAGCTTGTTCAGGCAAAAAAATGGAAACCCACGATGGAAATTTTTTTGTTCATTTCTACATCTGACCATCAACAGTACAATATTTAAATCCGCTCTACTACACACCCATTAGCCATTCCATTTTTTGCCTCCTCCTGTAAGGTCTTCTGCTTTCAAGATTGTTTACATTGTTCGCAACCCCCGGGATGTCTTCATTTCCCGTTGGAAATTTCTCAATAAACTTCAAGCAGATGGGTCCGCTTTTTTGAATGAATATTTGAGCAAGGAAGATTTGTTTGATGGGTTCTACTCTGGGTTTTTTTGTGGTGGGCCGTTTGCGGAGAGCAAGATCCGAATAGGGTAATTTTTCTTACGTACGAGGACCTGCAAATCGATTGCGTGGGTTGGGTTAAAAGGCTTGGCCTTTTCTTGGGCTGCTCTCCTCAACTCATGGAAGATAATGCCTTGGTAACTGAAGAGAAGTGCAATTTCACCCTCACTACATTTCATGCCATGAGTTGCCTGAAATAGGTACCTTTTTTCCTCGACCTTTACTTCATTGCTGCTGGTTACAACACTTGTAATAACATTTCCGTTATTTAAGGTGTTCTTCTCTTGAAATCTCTGATTATTGAGGATTTCATTTCTATGAAAGGAAAAATTATTCTTTGCGAGGGGAGTTGAAGGATGACCGTGAAGATGTTTGCAGTTTTCTTCACCAACAGAGTTTGATGACCCAGTATTTCTACAGCTACCAATTCCTAACCGAGGACTCCTCCCTATTTTCTGCGCTGGAGATAGGGCCATTTTTCCTCTTGACCTTTTATATCATCAATATAGAAAATATAAAAACCCAATGATTCGATCTCTTGCATTGACATAAACCAGAAAGACCTTACAAGAAAATCAAAACTGGTGAATATGATAGCTAGTCCACCTTGTAACGAAGCATTTACTGTGGTTGGTTTTCCTAGTGTGATTTCGAAGTAGATCTTACCTGCTGAAGTAAAGATCCGGGTGGGAAAGAGGCTTCGACTGCCACTCCCTATCTCTCTATTTAAATTTGAGAGCTTCTTAGTTGTTGGTAAAAAAAAGGCTGCCTGAGATGATCCCAGTGGGAAAGAGGCTTCGACTGCCACTCCCTATCTCTCTATTTCAATCTGAGAGCTGCTTAGTTGCTGGTAAAAAAAAAAGCAGCCTAAGATGATCTCGGTGGGAAAGATGCTTCGACTACCACTCCCTATCCCTCTATGTCAATCTAAGAGCTTCTTAGTTGATGGTAAAAAAAAGCAGCCGGAGATGATCAAAACAAATCACTTT
Source organism: Pinus albicaulis (assembly GCA_034641835.2). Classification (NCBI taxonomy): domain Eukaryota; kingdom Viridiplantae; phylum Streptophyta; class Pinopsida; order Pinales; family Pinaceae; genus Pinus; species Pinus albicaulis. The sequence continues at coordinate 35,154 of JAXQQM020061704.1, forward strand.
GTTTTGGGCGGGAGAAATCTAAAATTTAAAACAAATCACTTTGTTTTGGGTGGGATACACTCATTTCAATAATTGATTTAAAAATAAGTTTCAAAAATCACTTCAATTTCATTCTAATAAATTTATTTTAAAAACATTGATGTTGAACCACATAATGAGTGGTATTTCTTGTAAGTTTAACAATTGATTTAAAATGAAGTTTCAAAGATAAATTTAATTTCATTCTAATAAATTTATTTTAAAAACATTGACGATGAACTACATAATGAGTGGTTCTAAGGCTACCTTAAAAAAATTATGTGATTTATCCAAAAGAGTCTTTAAAGAAATTAATTAATTAATTAATTATTAAAATAAAATATTTAATTTATGTGATCCATCCATAAGAGTCTTTAAATAAATAAATAAATAAATTATTAAAACAAAACTGAGATAAAATAGTAAATTTAAGAGAGGTTTTTGGGTTGTTTTTTCAACCCATGGTTTTTCTCATGGTATTCCACCTTATAACCAAGGGGGACTTAACCTGATCGTAAGTCCCAACTAGACCTCCTATCTTTTGGAATGGCTAATCCCAACGGGTTTTAAGGATTGTTATAAAGGTTAGGGAATAATGAGTTAGTGGTTAAGGGATTAGGGAATAGGGGCTTAGAGGTTAGGGGAATAGAGGCTTAGGGGTTAGGGGTTAGGGAATAATGAGTTAGTTGTCAAGGAGTTAGGGATTGGGGGCTTAGGGGTTAGGGGATTTAGGCACATTTGGGGTTTAGGGTAATAATGAGTTATAGTGGTTAAGGGATTAGGGATTGGGGAATAATGAGTTAGTGGTTAAGGGGTTAGGGATTAGGGAGTTAGGGGTTAGGGGATTTAGGCGCATTTAGGGGTTAGGGGAATAATGAGTTAGTGGTTAAGGGATTAGGGATTGGGGGCTTAGGGGTTAGGCTATTTAGGCATGATTAGTGGTTAGGTGAATAATGAGTTAGTGGTTAAAGGATTAGGGATTAGGGGCTTAGGCGTTAAGGGATTTAAAAGTTAAGGATTTTAGGGGTTAGGGGTCAGGGGTTAATGGGTTATGGGTTAAGCGTTAACGATTTAGGGGTTTAGGGGTTAAAGGGTTAGGGGTTTAGGGGGTTAAATGGGTTAGGGTTTTAGGGGTTTAGGGGGTTAAATGGGTTAGGGGTTGGGAATTAGGGTTTAAGGGGTTAGGGGTTAAGGGTTTAGGGGGTTAAATGGGTTATGGGTTTTGAATTAGGGTTTAATGGGTTAGGGGTTGGGAATTAGGGGGTTAAGGGGTTAAGGGTTAAGGGCTAGATGTTTAGGGTTTAGGGGGTTAGGGGATTTAGCAGTTAAGGATTTTAGGGGTTAGGGGTTGTTAGGGGTTAATGGGGTTAGGGTTTAGGGGGTTAAATGGGTTAGGGGTTGGGAATTAGGGTTTAAGGGCTTAGGGGTTAAGGGTTAGAGGTTTAGGGTTTAGGGGGTTAAATGAGTTAGGGGTTTAGAGGTTTATAGGGTTAGGGGATTTAGCAGTTAAGGATTTTAGGGTTTAAGGTTTATGGGTTAAGGGGTTAAGGGGTTAAAGGTTTAGGGTTTATGAGGTTAAATAGGTTAGGGGTTTAGAGGTTTAGGGGTAGGGTATTTAAATGGCCTATGGATTTTGAGTGTTAGGGGTTAGGCTTAAATGGGGAAGAGTTTGAGGTTAAATGGGTTAGGGGTCAGAATTTAGATGAAGGGGTTAGGGGTTAAGGGTTTAGGGGTTAAATGGGTTAGGTTTAGGTTTAGTTAAAATGGGTTAGGGTTTATATGGTTTAGAGGTTTAGGTTTAGGTTAAATGGGTTAGTGGTTTAGAGGTTTAGGATTTAGCTGATTAAATTGGTTAGGGTTAGGTATAGGGGGTTAAATGGGTTAGGGATTTAGCAGCTTAAGGATTTTAGGGTTAGGGTAGGGGGTTAAATTGGTTAAGGTTTTAGGGGGTTGATTGGGTTCGGGGTCGGGAATTAGGGTTTAAGGGGTTAGGGGTTAACAGTTTAGAGGTTTAGGTTTTAGGGGGTTAAATGGGTTAGGGGTTTAAGGGGGGTAAATGGGTTAGGGGTTAAGGGTTTAAAGTTTTAGGGTTTAGGGGTTAGATGGGTTAGGGGTTTAGAGGTTTATGGCATTAAATGGGTTCGGGGTTGGGAATTAGTGTTTAAGGGGTTGGGGGTTAAGGGTTTAGAGGTTTAGGGTTTAGGGGGTTAAATGGGTTAGGTTTTGGGAATTTATGGGTTAGAGGTTTAGGGAGTTAAATGGGTTAGGGGTTGGGAATTAGGGTTTAAGGGGTTAGGGGTTTAGGGGTTAGAGGTTTAGGGTTTAGGGGTTAAATGTGTTAGGGCTGGTTTAGAGGTTTAGGGGTTAGGGGATTTAGCAGTTAAGTATTTTAGGGGTTAGGGGTTAATGGGTTAGGGTTTAGGGGGTTAAATGGGTTAGGGTTTTAGGGGGTTAAATTGGTTAGGTGTTGGGAATTAGGATTTAAGGGGTTAGGGGTTAAGGGTTTAGAGGTTTAGGGTTTAGGGGGTTAAATGAGTTAGGGGTTTAGAGGTTTATGGGGTTAGGGGATTTAGCAGTTAAGGATTTTAGGGTTTAGGGGTTATTTTCCAAAGTTTACATGATACTTTGGGTTACATTATCTATGACTTTAACAAGAAATTTCCCCAATTTTTCTCTTTTTTTTTTATAAATTCTGACCAAATTGAATTCACAATTTTAAAATTAAGAAAAAAAAGAGATCATATATATGACTGGTTGGTTTCAAAAGGACGTTCAAAGAAAACAAAATAATACATGTGTTTGTACATATAGATAATTTTAAACCTTAAAGGTCCATTGGTACACAACTTAACACGAAAATAATAGAGAGAGGAGGTTTATGTAACTTACGGCCAAAACATATACAAAGTTTTGGGAAAACAAGCATTTCAGGATAATAGAGTATTCAATCTTAGAACTAGTGCCAATGAGACTTTGGTTCATTGGTGAGGTCAAAATATTGTAACCCCATCTATAGGTGGTTCCATGCTTCTTGTAGTATATGCCCTACTCAAATGGGATGTTAAAAATAAAGAGAACGATGGTTGTGTCAAGTATCTCGTTTGTGAAGTAGAATAGATATTGCTCAAATCTAGGACCTGACCCAAACGAAGTGCATGTTATGAAATGCAGCTCACTATGTCCAAGTGTGTTTATGGTATCCACTTCATGTTAATATTTCGTTCCCACACAAAAGAACAAAAAATAATAAACCCCTAAATCAATCAAATTAATACATAATAGACTGAAGGGATGGATTGTGAAGGAGAAATAATGCATACCTATAGGGTCATGTTTGTAGTGGAAAATGAGGCCATAAGGAAAACCCTCGTCAGTTTTATAACGCCTGCACTCGAGATCCCCCACATTACTTCCCCGCTGATGTTGCTATTGAAACCCTAACCCTTCAGAATGGGTGGAATGGTTCCCATTTTCATACGACCCCCCTCCATATGATCCCCCTTTGTATGACCCTCTTGAGCCTCCTTTGTGTGGACCTCCACCCATCGTAGGTGGGTATCCTCCTTGGTGCGGCCCTGGAATAACCTCGTTAGCCCCGGGGTTAGGGTTGAGGGTGGGGTTAGGGTTAGGGTTAGCCCCTGCTGCATTGGGATTAAACCCATGACCCTAGTTGGAGTTAGGCGCAGAGTGATAATTAACGCCAGAACTGATATTCATGCTAGGATTCATATTCACGTTTCCAGCGAATGAGGATGAGTTCCAGCGCATACCGTTAGCACCATTTGTGTCATAACCACGATATTTATTCAACATGGGCTCGAAGGAATCCATGTTTACAAGCTACCGAAGGGAGGCGAGATTCAAACCTGGGTTGCGAATGTCATAGTTCAACAAATAAACACTAACTGAGTTTGTGTGAAAATGATCATTAGAGGAAAGCAGATACCTACGTATAATTATGATGATATTGGAATGGATAGAGGGTTTCTCAATTGATAGAAAAATGAGGTAAAAAGAAGAAAACCGCTAAAACAACAACAATTCCAACCAACTGTTGAACAAATGAATTAGCGTAGTAGAGAAGATGAGGTAACGAGGAGAATTAATTTAGAGAGCTAGGGTTATCGCTTCACACATTTGCATGGGTGACTATCTATCTATTCATATATAGCTCGAGTGATGTTGTATCTATATATAGCTGGAGTGATGTGGCTGCTTACATGACATATATGTTGTATTCTATTTGGTGTTCTTTATGTTTTATATGTGTTTTGGTGCCTCTGGCCCAATCATTTATGGACAATGTCCCTAGTCTCTCATCTATATTTTTTTTCATTTGGTGCAAATTTTTGTCAACAAACCCAGTTGGGCTAAGACCACCTGTTTTGTAAGAGACTATATGTACTCCTTTTTTCCTACATGAATAGAACATTTACTTACAAAAAAACAAAGGTTCATACATCATTAAAAAATTAATTAAGGTTCATACTTAAATTAATAAAGGTTCATACCTATTTACTAAACAGGTCTATAAATATATATTTTAGGTTTATCTATTTAGTATTTATCAAATGTAAATATGACAATTTAATACTAGATTTAAATGAAATCATAAGTTTAACATAAGAAATGTTATATTTATCTATTTTTTAAATGTAAATATGAAGATTTAACCACGGATTTAAAACAACTCACAATTTTAACATAAATCAAGAACTTTAAAAATTAAACTTTATGGCTGAATATTAAATATAAATATAAATATTAATTTGACTATCTAAATATTACCTTTACTAAAATTATAATGAAGGTATTAGTGTAAAGTTAATAGATGATACATGCAATTATGTTAATTGTAGATTATTCCATCTGCATTGTTAAACTTTAGAGATAAAAGGGTATTCATAATTTTAACACTGTAGATTTAGAGACCCCTTTGTCTCTAAATTTTAACAGTGCAAATGGATTCAGAGACACCTATAGTGAAATGTAACACTTCAGTACCAAAATTTCAATTTTCCATTTATGGAGTGACAGAATTAAAAATTACTGACATAAATGACTAATTCATATACTTGTTTACTTGTTATTTGGCCATATTTTTATTCTTGGACTATAATAGTCATTTACATTAATCATTATTAATTTTGTCACTTATTATCTAGTCATTTATTTTAATCCTAGACTAAATTAGTCATTTAAGTTAGTCGCTTTTAGTTTAGTCACTTATTATTTAGTCATATATTTTATCCCTAGACTAAATTAGTCATTTAAGTTAATCACTTTTAGTTTAGTCACTTATTATCTAGTCGTATATTTTATTCCAAGACTAAATTAGTCATTTAAGTTAGTCATTTTTAGTTCGGTCACTTAAAATTGCTCAAATTTAGTAGTAATTCACTTGAAATAATTGCAGTGACTAACATTTTTAGTCACCTAGTCATTAATTTCATCATTTTTTACTAGTGTATATTCTGCAATATTGGTCGTTGTTTGACTAAGGCATATCCCATGAATAGAGACTAACTCATCGATGGGTGAATAGATAACCCAAGACGCAGAAGAGATGTTCTGTGTACTACGATAGGTGCCGTCAGCAAAACCAATTTAAGTTTGAATGAATGTTGACATCTGCAATATCAAGGGTAATCAAGATAAGAAACAAAAGTAGCAAAAGTTGTAAAACAAAAACAACTAATCCTAAATCACACTTGTCTAATATAAGGAACATTGTTCGAAAACTTTAACTAATGTACAAGGAGGATATTCACACGAAAATTCATGCATAATATATCTTGAGATAAAGACCATTTCTGGGTTTATCTAAAGAGACGTCGTCATAATCAATTAAATCATAGGCTCCTATTGCAAGCACACGCTTAACAATATAGGGACCATGCCACATTGGTTTGAATTTACCAACGCCTAGCTTATCGTGAGCTTGATTGTATACTAGAGCTAGGTCACCTTCTGAATATATGCGAGGGTTAAAATTCTGATCATACTGAGCTTTAACATGTTTTTTATGAGCTTCGAAAACTAATGTAGCGATTCGATGAGTCTCATCTAACTGTGCTAGGTATAGAAAGCGTTTTTCCTCTTTAGAGGTAGCTGGTAATAATTCAATGGCTAATTTGAGTGATGATATTTCATATTTAATGGGTGTCACAACTTCTAAACCATAGACAAGTTGAAAAGGAGTGAACCCTGTGGAAGTTTTTGCAAAGGTACGGTATGCCCAAAATGCCGAAAAAAGCATGGTATGCCAATTAGATTTATGAGTTTCGACAATTCGTTTAATCATGGTGGTTAAAACATTGTTGACGACCTCAACTTGACCATTAGCCTGTTGGTAATATGGTGTAGAATTATCATGGCGTAGGCCAAGTTGATCATAAAGTTCGGTCATCATAATATTTCAAAAATGGCTTCCATGGTCCGTAATGATAGCTTGATGGACACTGAACCGAGCAATCACATGATTGGATTTGAAAATTGCTGAGGTTTTTCCATCAGTCGTGAATGTAGGCATCACCTCCGCCCATTTGGTAAAGTAATATACAACGAGAATAATATACCCATGCCCCTCGGCCGAGTGAGGGTTACATGTGATGAAATCAATGTCCCATTTGGAAAAAGGACTGACATCGATGATTGGGTGAAGAGGAGTTGGAGGTGCACACATATTTCGATAAAAAATCTGGCAATTGTGGCATTTTCTTACCGCGAGAATATAATATGTGAATAAAAGTGGCAAAAAATAGCCAACGCACAATATCTTTTGGGCTGTGGAAAATCCAGACATATGACCACCACACACTCCATAATGAAAATAATTCAAAACCATTTCGACCTCTTTATGAGTTATACAACGTCGAAAAACATAATCAACACCACAACGATAAAGAGTGTCACCAACAATATTTTATTTATGAGATTGGTATCGAATTCTCCGTCGATCTGATTGTGAAAGCTCTGGTCGAAAGGTTTGGGTCTGAAGATATATAATGATATCTCCAAAACAGAGATCTAAAGTACTGATCAAAAATAGATATTCATCAACGAGAGGATTTTTTGCCACCATTTCAGACTCAGTATTGGGAAAATGATTCATAAGTTTGACAAATACTAGTGATTTCTTAGACTTGGATTTCTTGAATTCCAAATAAAACTCTTGCAGGATAACAAAACATTTGGAGTATTTTCCCTCGAGCAATTGCTTCGTCAAAATATACATCACCGGGTTGCAATTACATATCATTGTGGTTTCGCGTAATAATACGTAATGACGGAAACACTGGACAACTTGAATTTCTTGAATTCCAAATCAAACTCTTGCAGGATAACAATCCATTTGTAGTATTTTCCCCCAATCATTTTCTTCATCAAAATATACATCATTGGGTTGCAATTAGATATCACTGTGGTTTTCCCTAATAATATATAATGAAGGAAACATTAGACAACTTGAAAAACTGCCAAGACCAATTTCTCCACATGTGAATACTTGATTTCCGTCGGGCTGAGATTTTGACTTAGGTAATAAATCACATGTTTGTTGTTAGATTCATCCTCTTGAACTAAAACCATTCCAATCATGGAATCGTATTAAGCTAAGTACAAAAAGTAATCCTGATGGTAATTTTGCGGATGATTAAATAATGGTGCATGGGTCAACATGTTTTTAAGTGCATCAAAATATTTATTGGCAATGTCGTCCAAAATGAATGGAACATCTTGTTTCAACAACTGGGTAATACCTTTTGTTAACTTTGCATAGTTCGGGATAAAACGACGTAAAACTTTTGCTTTCCCTTACAAAATTTGGAGTTGGCGAAGAGTGAAAGGAGGATGTAGATTAATGATAGCCTCAACCTTCGATGGATCGACACAAATGGCCTCTTTTGGAATGACGAACCCAAGTAAATGTCCCGATTGTACACAAAAAACACGTTTGTGTGGATTCAAATGAAGGTTGTAATGCCTGCATCTCATAAAGATAACACGTAAGTGTGTAGGATGATCTTGTCTGCGTAAATAATGAGCAGGTAAGTCATCTAGGTAAGGATGTACAATATGTTTGATATTGTGAAATGCATAATACATAGCTCTTTGAAAAGTTATACTAGCATTTTTCAGTCCAAAAGGTAATTTACAATACGAAAATATGCCCCAAGAACGTATAAATTTTGTTTTAGGTTGATCAACATGGAGTATGTTGATTTGATTGTAACCAGAAAAACCATCCATAAATGAGAATATTTCATTTCTGGCATAGTCATCAACAATTTAATTGATATAGGGGGTAGGATAATTGTCTTTGGGACAAGCCTTGTTAATATCCCGATAATCAACACATACTCTGATAGTCCCTTGTTTTTTCGTTACGGGAACTATATTAGATACCCAATTTGTCAAAAGAATAGGATAAATAAATCCCGCTCGTAGTAATTTTTCAACTTTAGCTTCGATTGCAGCAGATTTCCACGGATGCATTGGATGTAATCTCTATCCAATAGGCTTAGCATCTAGGTATGTCTTAATTTCATGAACAAAAATCTTAGGATCAATACCTGGCATTTATTCGTAAGACCAGGCAAAAATGTCTCAGAATTCTTGAAATAGGGATTTTTAAGCTTTGATCTCTTCAATCGAATAAGAAGCACCTATATGAATTTTCTCAATTATTCCAAGTTTAATCGATATGTCAATAGGAATTGTTGTAGAAATATTTCCCAAATTTTTCTCAGAATCCGAATGTATAATCGATGTGGGATTTTGAGGTTCCTTGACATAATCAATCGTAATGATGGATGAAAAATCATTTTCAAGTTTATCAACGTCAGGAAAAAAAGAAGATCGATGATGTAGATCATCCCATGGCAATTTATCTGATGAAAATATTTCTCGAATATTTTCATCAGTTGAAAATACGTGTTGAAAAGGATCCAGAAATGATGTTAAAGTTGAGCTTGATATAGAATATGATTCATCACTGACCACATTCATTTGATTAATAGAAGTTGATAAAGTGTTAGAACACGATTGTACTGCTACATATGCTAATTCAAAAGGACTTAAAGGCATCTCGCCACCATAAGAGTCCAATTCTGATTCTAAAGGCACATTCCATGTGTCATCAAATGGTATTGTGCATGATGTGATCATATTGATATTGGAAATAGTTCGCGGTACGTTGGGAGAAGGCATAGCAAAAGTTCCCATGAGAGCAGAATTATTAACTAGTCATACACCAACATCTTCATAAGGGATAAACGTTTTTCCGACATGTTGGGTACTATCTGTAGAAGTAGGGTCTAAAGAGGAGTAAGACAACTGATCGATTTTAACAATATTTCCTTTATGAGGAAACATTATCATCCGAAAGACTGACGAGAAAACAACAGTCATAGCATAAGACCAACTGCGACCCAGAAGGAGGTTGTCATCAAGAGGGGCATCAACAACTTCCACCTCTAGTGTTACGAATTTTCCTTCTACTTCTATAGGAAGATCTTAGAGTATTCCAAATGGGCGAAAAACTCTTCCATAAAAGGCTTTAAGGATGGTCGGTGATTGGTTGAATTGTCGAAGAACCAAGAGTTTTCCGAGAAAGATAATGAAATAATACATGTAGATGCTCCCTCATCGATTATAGTGCGAAAAATTCGCCTTGATTTGACTAATACTCGGAATTTGAAAATCCATTTGATGTGGGAGTCTAGGTACAAAATTTTCGAGATAAATGACAATTAGATTCGGGTCTTGAGGATCAATAGCTCCTATTGATGATAATAGTAATTTCCTTTAAGCCGGACAGGGATTGCATCACCTCGAGGCCCGACATCGTTGAACTAGGATATGGCCAAATATTCAACAATGTTGTAATTATGAGCATCTCTCGCATGTGGATTGAAAGCCTATTTTTGAAGTACTCCTTTGTGCGAGTTTAATAACTAAATCTGATTTAGGTTTCTCGATTTGTAGTGGTTTAGAAACTGAAGGAGTTGATACTAGTTGTTGATTTGTATGATTCGATCTCTTTATCAGTTATAGGACTCTTAGATCCATAGTCTTGATATCGTGTCGCAACCATGACCCGAGACATCATCAAAATATCTCGCCGATGAATTGGAAGAAGATCCGATCATTTTGCAATCTTGAGATGGAAAAGGATCTCTTAAGACAACGAGTGTGGATGAACCTTTGAAAAATTTGGATACCTCGGCCCGATGTGGACACTCTTTGGTGTAGTGGTCCTCATCACAGATAAGAAAAGGATAACGAGGTTTCGTTTTTGTCCGATGGTTTGGTTTTTTCAGCTTTCTCTTTGGGATACGTTTTTTGTTTATTTTTTACCATTCCCTTTCTTCTTATTACCCGATTTAGCTTTAGTTGTGGATGAGTTTACAACGTGAATTTCGATGAAGTTTCGAGGGAAGAGTCTCCTTTAGGTGAATCCAGTAGAGTTATAATTGGAGAAGTATATTTAGATGATTTCTTCTTACTCTTTGTAGTATTAATTGTACCAATTACACCATCTATAGAATGAAAACTAGAAGGAGTTGCAACAAGTTGACTTGGGCATGGTAAATCAATAATTTTTTTCATATAGAGTACTAGACTCGTGTTTATACAAGGTCTAAGTCATCGTGCTTGAGCTATGACCCGTTATTGTGTGACAACACCTCCCTTAGCTACATCTTCAATAATCTTTGGAAGTAATGATTTAATAAACCATTACTGCAAAAAATTGGTCTAGAATAAAAACTTTTCACTAAACATCGTCTACATCACCATTCGTGTATGTGATCTAAAATGTATGTAGACGTACTTTGTTTTAATGAAGTTAAAAGTTACATGCCATTTTCAGTAGCAGTTGGAAACCCGGGAAATGAGTTAGGAAGGTTGTTGCTAAAGCATTGAAATTATTGAAAGATCTGCGTGGTAACTAAATGTACCCCTTCGCAGACTAAACCGATCGATGTTCTCACGAAAAATTCTTAGTTGAATGGAATCATCGATTAAGGAGTTGGATGCGCACCAAATATTATAAGTCATCACATGATTTGAGGGGTCTTTCCTTCGAATTTTTGGTATATCACTGGGAAAATTGGTTGGTTTTCCGACCGAAACGGAAGATAATAAATTGGATCATTTGCCAGTCGAGACAAATATGGTAAGTATAAAGTTGCAATGAATGGTAACCCAGCGATTAGGGTCTTGTTGTGAAAATTGATAACCTTGAGGAACAATACTAGTGCCTAGAGGAGGATATCCGGGATAACCTCGAATAACCCGAGAATATCGGATTAGAATACCTCAAGGGTATCCAGTGGTTAGCCGTACCAAAGCGAGTTTGAGCCGGTATTTGATATGTATAACCAGGGTATGGTTGATTGTGGTAAAGTGGATTTTTTTCCAATTTGTCCATATTGAAATTTTCCTTGAAATGGTTGACTCGAACAAATTTACTCGTAAAAAGGTTGGCTTGTTTGATCGTAGTTGAACCAGGTTGTCCTACAAAGGTTTGAATAGTAGATCGAATCTGTAGGGTCCAGCTTTATGAGTAGTAACTCTGAGGGATTTCATGTGTAACGATTGATGAAATTGTTTGAAGGGTTGTAACAACGAGGGGTTCGATAAACTCCGTGGATAGGTGTACTTGGTTGTTGATCAAAATTTTTGTGCAACATATTGGATAGGATTACTTGGAGTACTCGGACCATATTGTCGACTACTAGGCACATATACTCGAGGGGTAATTTGAAGTTCACTCGAATAGGATTTTGGGAAAAACAAAATTGTCCAATTGTATGAGCAAGTTAGTTATAAGGTACTTGTAAAGTAGGTTGCAAATATTGTTGATTCAAAAAACGAATTCCACATAGTATTAACGCCTGGGTAAGGAGCTCCCATCAAAGGTTGTGATGCATAAGGTTGAACATAACTAGTTTGAGGTATTGGAACATAAGTTTGATAATTTCCCTGATAAGTTCCAGTAAAAGGTTGCCCTCCTTGAAAGGATAGTTTCTCTTGATAAAAGCTGCTGCCCTTGAAGATGTATTTTCCCTTGAAGAGGTTGCTACCCTCCATGCGCTATATAGTCACCTTAAGAGCTAGCTTGAGGAATATTTCCCAAAAAACATATAGAAATGTTTTTTTGTCAAAGATTTGGTGGTGAATTCATAAAGACCAATTGATTGTGTAAAATTTTCGGAAGATGTAGATGCTCCTAAGATAGTGCAGAGAACGAGCAGTGCACCCAGCAGAGACCGATGGACCGCCATACAAAAATGTTTTCGGTGATGAAGAAAACATGGATGACTCGATGAGACGTGCTTGTGAAGCCATGTAACTACCTGCGGGTATAGAGTAAAAAGGAATGTGGCATGGCGAATAATTGTAACCAAAGTTATGTAGAAAGTCGGTAATTTGTTGATACCAAGGATCAGGTCTAAAAGGAATGTAAGGGTAAATCGATTCACTATACCTTAGATCTAAAGATTCTTGACGCGAAGTAATTGTGATCTCTTCTTACGTGTCATAAATCTCTTCAATACTAATTAGGCCAGGAGAAATATTCTTAGTAATAAGAAGTTTCACTCGAGGTGAATGAGGAAGTCGAGGAGTCTGGGCTATGAAATCGAAGGTGACTCGGATGAAGTAGATTCGATTTAGGTTCGGATATTTCGGGCTCAATGAATTGAGTATCCGACAATTCACCGTATGCATTCAACTGTGATTACTTTAGAAATTTCTGGTTGTTCTTGATTTCTTTTCAATTGTCCAGAGGTTGATTAACTTCGAAAATTAGGATGTATTACTATAGATGTTTCTCCTTGTTCATTAGACCCGGTTCCCGATTGTTTAACTCTTTCATATTTAATATTTTACAATTGACTAGGTGTATATTCGGGGGGTTTCCCCTCGCATTCTAAGTGAGTGTCTCGGTAATTCAACCACAGCTTAATTTTTTAACACATGAAATCAAAAAATATTTCAACATAATACACATAAGGTCGCTAATAAATCAAGGAAATGAACACGCTCCTACAAAATATAAGAAAAAAAACCTCACACAAACAATATGTTTCCATAATAAAAAACACTAGTTAGTGATGAAATCCAACATCGCGAAGTTAATGTGGAAAACGGGCGGTTGGAGCAGTTGCACGACAACCTCGCTTAATGAAACAGTCCGGTTGTAAGTACCTCCACTATACCATCTAGAAGTGAAGAGCACCCTCCGGAAATCCCAAGTGAGTCTAGCCAACGTCCGTTCTAGGTACAGTAGGGACCTTCCCTCCACCGTCACCTTGGGAAAAAATCCCAAATATTATGGCCACTAAGGTCACCAAGCGAGACAAGTGCACCGGGGGAACAATCTATGATCCGATGTACATGCAAGGGCAAAGTATCAAGCTCAATCCCCTTGAAATATCCTTGACATGGTGAATCCGAGGTTTGCTAACAAGTGACCCCAGTCTCTCGACAATGGTTAATTTGAGGTTTACCATTTGTATTACGTGCACGTCTTCTATCTTCACCAATGAGGTAGGTACGATTACTTCACTTGGGTCCGACATGACCTTGTGCTTAACTCTTTTAAGAAGAGCTTCCTAGAGTACAAATGCAACAAATGGATTTCCCTCTCTGCAAGATACTACTTGTTTGTTTTCTATCGCTTTTCGAATCTTTATTACATCCTATTCCAAAACACTAGCCTAAGCTATATTGGTGGAATGAGCCCTAGAAAATGTAAAAAATGTCTAGATTGATTTTACTAAGCATCGTATTGATTTGGGTCATTATTTAACGCAAAGGGTATGGAGTTGAAACTTGATAATGTTGTGACCTGACGCAAAAATACTCTAAATGCATCAATATGAAAAAATGAAACTCTTTCGTTTCAATGAATTATATTTAGGAGAAAGTTGAGAGAATTTTTTTTTAAATTCGAAAGCAAAAAAATCCTCACACTTTAAACAAAATTCCTTTACGAAGAGAAAAAAATTTCATTAAGAACAAAATTTAGAAACATGATCAATTTATCTTTGTGAATAATGTTGAAATTTGCAAGAAGAAACAATGAAATTTGCATCCGTAAACAACATCCGTAAAATGACACCTAGAAATGGCTACCATGGAGGCTTTTTTGATTTAATTATTTCTTAATTAAATTAGAAGAAATGTGTGTCAAATTTATTTATCCCTTAAATAAATTGTAATCTTATCTCATAATCACTTGTAATAGCTAACTGAGTGTGATAGACTCAGTTAGCTCATGAAATTCAAGTTGAGGGTGGTTGGTGAGGCATGTAGAGTGATTATATTTGTTTTAGAGTCCATGATCGGAGCTCAAATTCAGCTGAAAAGCTCAAAAATGAAAGTGCTCAAATTGACTTGGAACCTGAGCGACCAGATAGACCTCGGCGATATGATCCCAACACTGTGAACGGTATTGAAATCCGTTACCATATGAAGAAGTTGGTGCACTTTGAAATCGCCCAATAACCTCCAATGTTGAATGTGTATTGATAAATTTATGTGTTGAATTTTTTTTTTTTAAGGTTTAATTAATAAATTAAATTATATATTTATTAATATTTTATATGGTTTTAATTTTTTCACAATGAAAAAGTTCGTAACTATTCAATTAATGATCAACTACATGTTACATATGACTGGAGTATAAACTACTGTTTTGTCCACCAACTATTACATTCAGCCAGACTATCAAAAATAAAATGTAGGAAGTCACAGTCCCAAAACATGACATGTACAGTAATGACACAAATGTCCACATAGTAAGTTCGGTGCATAACTTACTAACTCCTACAGACCCCAATATAAAAGTGTGAAATAAATATACATGCCGAATATATAAAAAGGGGAGGTAGAACAAAATCCCCCATCAGGTAGCTGAGTACTAATCATCAAAAGCAGGAGGAGCCTCCTCGATAAAAGGCCGATGATAATATCTGTAGATCTGTCCATCTGTGTGTTCTGTGATGTGCTAGGTACCCCAGGTCAGCTCCGAAGCTTCTTTGGACAGTTGATCAGCCACTTTGTTCCGAGACCTGTAAATATGAGTCACAGTGATGGAGTCAAAGAGTGATCTGAGATGGTGAACCTCACGCAGCAGTGCAGACAGTGTGTGCGAGTGACAAAGAGATAAGTTGTTGAACCAATTGGTCACAAGTTGTGAATCGCCAAAGATCTGGATGGAGTCACAGTGAATGTCCCGAGCAAAGGTAAGAAGAAGTCTGAGGCTCTGCAGTTCGACGTAGTTGTTGGTACCTAGTTTTAATTAATCATATATTATATTATTTTATATATTTTTTAATTAATTTTGAAAACCTTATTAAAAATAATTTTATACCACACATAACTTATTAAATTCAAAATTATTTAAAAAAAACCCAAATCATATGTCACGTTCAAGGTTTAATTCATATGGCAAAAGGTTTAAAGGTACGTGGGAAAATTTTAAAGGTTGAAGGCACGTGGCTTTGTTAACGGTGGAGCGGAGGTAAACAAGCCCCCATTCAACCCGAATTACTCAACATTCAATATGACCGCAAGTGCCGTGACCAACAGCCCTACCAAAACAGCGGAGTTGTTACGGTTTTTTCAAAACGGTCGACCCACATTTTATGCCGACATGTGGCCACGACAACATCACATTAAATGTTATCTCTAACTGCCCGAAAAATTTGGAGCGTGCCCACCAGTTTAGGCGGATTTTCTAAATTGACTCTAGTTAACTAAAGTTGGCCCACTTTTTGTGGGATTTTTGCCTAACATTGGGCAAAATACTGTTTGGGCCATATCTTTCACATGGGAGATCCTTTTGGAGTGATTTTTTATTTTATTTTGCATCTCTTTGATCTTTTGGACTCAATGGAGTAGTTCTAAAATCTAACAGAGGTCATATTTAGAAGTTTAAGCGTCGAAGAAGAAGAAGGAGCCATCAGGGCCTAGAAGGAGAAGGTTGTGTATTGGACTGTGTTTCTCTGTTTAAGGTAAATTAATAGGCATTATTAGCTATTTCATGCCTTTTAAATCTGTTTATATGGTTTTCAGAGCCTGTTAAGAAATTTAGAAAGCCAAAAAGCTTCATTTAAGTTCTAGAGGCCATTTTCCAAACAGAGTGTGTAGGCGAAACTGGAGCAGCCGGAGGCCGTTTTTGATGAAAAAAAAATCTATCTTGAATATTTCAGTAATTATGGAACCAATGGAAGTGGTTTCAGATCATTTTGATTACTTATACAGCTCGAGAAGTTGATATGAAGTCGTGGGCAGCCCTGGGAAAACCGTGGAGGAGAGCCATTTTTGGGGATGTTGTGCTTAATGTAAGCAATTTATCAGTTGATATTTGATGTCTGATCATTATTGGATGCAAAAGTAGTGGTATCACGGACAGAAATAGAAATCTGAGGGATTATGTGCCATTTAGAAGCTCAGAGAAGCTTAGTGCACTGACAGAAGGATGTGTGTCCATGGAAGCCTAAAGTTGTTTGCAGGATTTGGACAGCCATTAAAGGAATTTAAAATGGTATTCTCAGCCCTTTGAATCATTTTCGTATTCATTTCGGTTAAGTGTTGAGCTTGTAAAATAATTTAAGTACCTTAATCCCAAAGAGTCTAGTCATGTTGACGAAGCTCAAAGGAGATGTAGCCCAAGAGTTGGGGTGAACTCCTATATTATATTGCTGTTGTGTTTTTTTATTCTATGGCTGAATTATGTTGCTGATATACATGTTAAGTTTCAGAAAAAACAAATAAACTTAAAACACATAAACAAAAGAAAATACATACACCTCTTCCAAGCAAAAAAATTCCGCATAATGTCAAGTTTGAGTAAGGTCATTTTAATTAAGTCTGAGTGTTTACTTATATTATTTCTTTAGGCAGAGTCTGTAAGAGGGCCAGGTAGCTTCTGGATTCATCCTTTCTTTGAAAGGTGACATATCCGGTAAATGCCCCTACAGTCTATCTCTGTATTAGAAATAAGAAATTCTCACATTTTCAGATTTAAAATTTGGAGTATTTGCACTCATTTACATAAATGAAAATGGATACCTTGCACCTTTCATCATTGCTCCATTTTCGCATCACCCAACCAAGTTGCAGTTAG